>JAQZBX010055970.1:0-10114 GCA_029593785.1 Cabassous unicinctus
AGAGAAAAGAGAGAAGAAAGGAGTATAGGAAAGAGGGGGGGAAGAGAAAAAGAGAGAAGGGAAGAAAACAATAGGTTAACCTCCTAGATTGGCAGGCAGATGGAGAATGAGCCATCTTCTCCCTTTTTATTCTCTTTCTTGCTTTCATTGTTTTTTAGTTTTGGTTTTTGATAAGGGAGCTAGATTGGAGGTAACCTTCTGCATCTTAAATGGGTCTCTGATGGTTCTTTATTCAAGCTGTCATAAAATATTTTGACAGGCCAGAACTATTTTGGCATAAAAACATGAAATACTGCCCGGCTTGGACTCAAAGACATAGAAGAAATGGTAGGAGGATACGAAATGTAAATTGGAATTGCTTCACTAAACTCCTCCATTGTGTTTATATCTTTAAATGTAGCACTTGGGGCCTTGGAGAGTTGAGAGCACCTGATACAAATGACTGGACATTCTATTAAAGTTAGTGCTCTAAAAGCTAGTTAAATGGCTGCTTTCAAGTTTCTATACAAATTCAATCTGTTGTCTTAGCACCTAGGAAAATTGTCAGTATACTAAAGTAATAAAAGGACATCAACTTGTAAACAGCTGGTGACCAAACTGCTGTACTTTACATACTTTAGATATAGTCATAAAATCAAATAAAATGCCTGGTTCCCACCAAATGACGAGAAAATATACCCTTGTAAAAATGGTGATTCAAAAATATCAAGAAATTACCAATATGGGGTATGTTAAGTATTTTATTCTTTTATTGACTTAAAAACTGGATGTTATAAAGAAAAATATTGACATAATTTCTGAATATTCTGGTTTGTTGATTATCCCAATTTCAGTATGAGTTTTTTTGGGTGTTTTAATATCTCATTTACATTTCTCATGAAAGTTAAATATCTTATAACCACCATAGATACTTTGCTCTAGACATGAAAACTGCTTACATATAATAAGCTTATCGTGTCTATGTTAGCAAGTAATACATGCAGCTATATATTTTCTAATTACAAACTGGATGTCAAATATGAAGTGAATGGCATCAAAATATTAAAATTAAGTGATGACACTTAAGCATAAGACTGCAACAAGTTTTGGGTAAGCCATGTTTCAATTTACCTTCTGTATTAACCTGCAAGCTAAAAGCAAATAATCTAAAATGTATTTCATACTTTAGGGATGTCTCAGATATATTAAACAAAGGAATAAAAGTGACATACTAATTGAGGTAATATTAAATGATGGTGCTATCAAATTATTCACATATGGGTATGATCAGGGATTGCAGGAACTACGGTTTTATGTTAATCTTCTATATACTTTTAACACTAGATACAAAAAATTGAGGCATTCAAGTTTTGACGATCTCCTTCCTATCTGAAGAAGACTTAGAAATAGCCTCTCCTGTAAGGGAAGTCTGAAAAAAAAATTTAACTTCCACTTTTTCTGTATATCCACTAGCTATAAACTGCCTATGGAGCTCTCATCACAGAGGCTTAGTCACTGGAAAAATCACTGGTGAATTAGCAAAAGGAAGCTCCAACAAGTAGGGAGCATATCAGATCATCATGGCAGAGTGGCAGAATCACTTATATTCAGAGTGATAACCAGGGATAGCTTGAACCTTATAAATTTGGGATATCCTCTTTAAGAAAAGAATATCCAAATAAATATGCAAATTGGCTAGGGCCCCTCCTAGGGCCTTGGGAGGGGTCTGTGCAAGTGAGAGCCCCTGAAGAATAACCTTCATGAGGTTTATAATAATGCCACCTCTGGCCATACCTTTTACTTTAATTTGTAGTGTTGCAGAATTCCAGCCTTCAGTGTTGGAATTCTATAGAGATTCTTACTCAATTTGGACATGTATTATGTAAAACCATTTCTCTTTTGAAAACTACAGTCAAGGTAACTGTTGGTTCACTAGACAAAAACACATTGAAGAAACTAAGGAATGACAATAATAGCATTCACAATTTGCATCTTTAAATCACACATTTTCATAAGTATTTTTTTTATCGTGAGGAAACTCTAAAATGGATTCTAAATTCTTGATTGTTGTTTAGATATCTTTTGTGACTTTAGGACAGGTTACATGAAAATATCTTCCTAGATATTGACATAAATACTTGATAAATAAGATGATTCATGGGAAATTTATCCATGAATCAGAAAATTTAGTAAAGATTATGGCTATTATGAAAAAGTATAAATTAAGATTGTTTTCAAATTTTCAAGGATTAAAAATAGGGATAAAGGCAATTGAAATCGTGGATTGTTAGGTTTTATTTTGCCTGCAAAAACTATTGATAACTATTACTCACATAGCTCTCATTTTCACTTGCCATCCACCTTGCAACCAGAATAAGATTAATGCAAAAGGACATTTGTTTTCTTCAGGTCCCTAAGTTCTTTTCAGGACATAATTTCTAAAATGAACTTTTCAGAATTAGTTAACCCAAATGAATAAGGAAACATGAGGATTGAATCCCATGATTATACTTTTTGTGTCCTATGAAGTATTAATCCATAATAGACAATTTATAGTCGCTAAAGGGAAAAAGTCTCCTTAGCTCCTCATTAATGGTAGCTTCACTCATTGAGATAAAAGGCCTGTCCTAATTTGAAATAATGTTTCTTACCTAGAACATGGGCATATGCAACATTCAATGGATTATTACTAGAATGGTATGAAATAGTTGGGCAAAGTTTGCAAAAGGAAAAATTGTGACATAGAAGCAGCTTGATATCCTGCAGCTATATTAAAATTCCTTATGAAAGATTTCATTTCTGAACATATTTTTAAATTTATATCACATAATTTTCATTCTAAATATTTTGTTCAAAATGCTCTAAAGCAACATTTTGAGCTTATAATTTACCTTCAAGCAGGATTCATTAGGAATTTGTTCATGCCAATACTAACAACCAAATTTCTAGGTAATAGGGGTAGATAATACTAAAGAAAGCCAAACACTTACAATGAAAGTAAAGTTCTTCATCCCCTTCTTGGTCAGCTTTGCTATAACCACAGTGCCTGGAAAAAACAAATTTGTGACAACCTCAATCAGTGATCTTACTTTATATTTTAAAAGTCAGCATTATGTACCTTAGTTATCTAACAATAGCCTAGAAACAAAATAGTTATAGCCTAGAAACAAAATTTCTTACCAATAGTTACTAACTCATTTAATTCTAAAAATCAATTCCCTTGATAAAAATTGCCCAGAAAAGAAAGTTTTTCTGTGAGACAAAGTGAAAAGAACAGTTTTTGTGGATGTAGATTTATTAATGAACAAATATCTGCTTATATTTTTTCTACTTAAATAGATTTTAAAGTTTCCACAGACTTATATTAATAACTAAATGAGTAAATCTTTCCATGGGTATCTTCTAAATTTACGAGGAAAATAAAACAAAATTGAATTCTGAAAATAACCAATAAAAATTCATCCAACAGAATTTACAATACCCACTCCTTTTAAACTGAGGGTGGTGATTAGGCTGGTATGATATTTTGGTCCTCAGTGAATGACAATTTATTGACCCTAATGTTTAATATCAAAGAATTTTTCATTTAGTATTTAAAATACTATTTAAAAGCTAAATTAATAAGTAATATATTGATATAATTCTGAAAATCAATAATTTTAATCTCAGAGATTAGAACTATTTGTGTTCTACCTTCTTCCAATGATGAAGCCAAAGACCATGAACACCAAAATGATGGTCCCCGCCACAGCAACCACAGCTATTATAATTACAGGATTCTGTTCACTGGAGACGGCTGTAGCTGTAAACAGAGGAAAGAGGCTCAGAAACGCCCAACACCATGCAAACACTTGGCAGGTTAAGCAAAATCTTATAAACAAGAGATTTCTATTTAGTTCATGTCTAATTTTAAATACCGTATCAGTGTAAATTTAAAGCAATTTATATTTTGTGCATTTTAAAGACATGACATGGTTACGATATCATTCATTTTACATTTCTCAGCAATAAAAGAAACCTTATTAAATGGTTATACCCCTGCTTAGTTGTTAGAAATTTAGTTATGAATCGAGAGAGAAAGAGATATTTGTCCTGGAATTGCTATTAAATCCCTTTTTGTTGCTCAGCAAACCACTTGATCCTTCTGTTTTGTTTTGTTTTTTCTGTTATGTAAAATAGGAACCACAAATACATGCCATGTTTATTTTTCAAAGCACCTTAATATACACAAAATGGTTTATATGTCATATCAACACACAATAGAAAGCATCATATAGCCATAATAAATCATCATGGATTTATAATCTATCATAATTCAAGAACAAGATAAGCAAAACTATTTGTGTTAATTTCTACAAAATATACAGTAGACACATTTGATGGTTTAGCATTGCAGAGGAACTAACCTATTTATGAAAGAGCAAGTTTCATGAAATACTTTAAAAAATATTTTAGCATTAACTAATTATAGACACTTCCTATGCAATACAAAATGATTCTTCTTTGCTCATTAAGGCAAGCCCAGCTAGACCTTTATGAGATTAATTTCAGGAAAAAGTATATGTTTGCCTGTTGTTTAAAGCAGCCTCTGATTCACAGTCTTCAAGTCACATGGCCTGATCACTTCAATTTTTCCAAATTAGTGAAGTTTTGCTTATATAGTCATTCACAGTTGTCATATATTCTCTAGTGTATTATATTTGCAATGCCAGCATAGACTTCGTAAAACAACCAAAAGCATGTAAAGCAATGAAAATGTATATTCCAATAAATGATGGAGTTCCAAACATCATATAATATATAATGCCAAATTAATACAGTTTGCTTACTTCTGAAACAATCAACAGCTGTAATCTTTGATTTAAGGCAGGATGGAAAATACTGCTCCTTCTTGGTGGTGGCAAGAGACTAGGTCCCTAGAGTAGTAAATTATACTTAGGCAGAGTATGTCTTGCCACAATAGGCAGCATGAAGTTTCTTTCTGATTGTACTCTCTATCTATTTCTGTTACCTTTGACAAATTATTTCTAATTTTTTATACCTATGCTAACAATAGATGCTTCCTGTTAGAAAACATTCCAAATAATAAAATAAAAATAGTTCTGGTCTAAGAGATATTTTCTAATACTTAATAACAAAGGTATTATATGCATGCCCTATAATTCAGCACCTGCTGATTTGATCCCCGAGGAAACTATACAAGGATTAAAAAAAGAAGAAGAAAAAGAAAACAACTTTCAAGCTTTAATTTCGGAATTACAGTCTTTTATCACACCACAGGAAAAAAAGATGAATTTTTAACTATTTTGTTTTGGTTTAGCTTGGATTTGAATTTGTTTGTTTTTACCTGTTTCTTTGTATATATATCAATGGAAGAAAAACAATGGAGCAGTTCTGTTCATGAGGAAGGAAAAATTATACACATATATGTAGAAATTATTTCCATTCAATCAATATATCCCGTGGGGTCAATTCTTTGCTCAGCTCTTCCCTTAGCTTCAGAAACAGAACTTCAATGAGAAAACTGAACTCAGGTGAATAATGAATTATAATTTATGAATGCTTGTTTATGTGTTTCTATATATAGTTAGAATTGCGTGGATGGAAAAAGATCTCTTAGCCTCTATTCCTTTTGAGAAATCCAAACACACATATTAATCTTTCCATAGTCAACATTTATGGTTAATATTGCCATCTGTTTCATGGGTAATATATATACAAGTAATTGCAAGTGCCATAATCATCACATCACAGTTTTAAAAAATCGTAAACGCTGTAGATTTGACTCTGAATAGATGGGAATTTTAGGATGTTTGTGCAATGGAATAATCTCAATAACCTCTCTTTCCAAAACAGTGAATCACCATTTCCTGACACTTTCATAGCATTGGGCTGTATACTTTACCAGCATCTATATGTATGGCTAGAATTTGTGTACATGTCTGTCTTTCACTAAACTTTAAACTGAGAGTACCAACTGCAGCATGTGTCTCTGTGCATCCCAAATTCCTACCACAGAGATTTGTGCTAAATCAGTGGTTCTCAAAAGGAAATCTGGGAACCCTTGAGGATTCTCACAAGCTTTCCAGGGGATTTGCAAGGTCAAAATAATTTTCATGTCATACCAAGATGTTATTTGCCTTTTTCATTCTTATTCACTGATGAGTACACAATGGAGTTTTCGAGAGGCCACATGATATGTGATGATGTCATCACTCTGATGACTAATAAAATGTATGCTTGTGTGTTCTTGTGTTTTAAATTTTTCTATGTTATAATTTCTAATGAGGTGAGTATCAATAGATATAACCCACATTAACAAAATCTCTTCGGGGTCCTCATTGATTTTTAGCAGTATAAATGGTCTCTAAGACCAAAATGTTTGAGAACAGCTGTACCAAATAATAAGAGCTGATCCTTATTGAGACTTTCAGTTGCATTATTTAATCCTCAGAATATCCTGTGAATTGGATACTGTTATTTTAGCAATTGAGGTACAGAAAAGTAGGTCATGCAAAGTCACATAGCTGGACATGGCAGAGCTAAGATTTTAAACAAGGCTTATGACTACCATTACTGAATGATACCAATGATCTCTTCTGCATTGTTGATGGTGAAGCATTCATTCATTGCTTATTTATTGAGTGCCTCCTATGTGCATATGCTATAATAGGCACTGACAGGAAAAATAGTAGGAAAAGTAGATATAGGCCCTTCTTTCATCAACTTTATATTCCAGTGGGAGAGAATATGCTGATGATAAAAATCACAAAATTTCTTCTAACGCAAAAATAAATTTTATAACATTGTAACATAAATTATATGTACTCATCATTCATGTTCCGCTACTTCAATTTAATCTCTTTGAGACTTAGTTCCTCATTTTTAAAATAATGAAAATAAAATCTATGAATCTCAACATTTAGAAAATAATAATTTGATCCCATATTTTCAATTTACAAAGTCAGGAAAAGGCATAAATTCATTTTGAAGGTTTTCAAACATAAAGGTTGATTTGAGAAGGAATATGTAGATATTGAACTAACTAACTGATGTTTCCAATTTAAGTTTAAAATATTCATTAGGGAAAAAAGCATAATTTGAAATGCTTTATTATATTAGAAATCACAATGATATCCTGAGATAGGTCTGATTTGTAAACTACCAGAACACATTTCAGCACAATATTTAATCAAATATTTAAACGGGTAGGTCTTAATTTATAATATTTTCATGCTTTTGGGGCCACTGAAGTAAGACAGTTCAGTTTTGGCTTTACATGTTCCATTTTTAAATGATGATAAATATTAAGTTCATCCCGCCAAATTATGTGACATTTTTTCAACTGATGTCTTATGTGAATACAATTCTATGCAAATGATTTATATTTCAATTTGATTTCAAGATATGCTTTATTATTATTTGTGATTATGAAGTTGCTTTTTAATTTTAAAATGTTACAAAATTATTTTCAAAGAATATTGTTAGCAAACTTAACAAGCATTAGTTAATACAAAGGATATTTATCAATTTATGCCACATTTTAAATGTCTAAAATTCTTTTTCTGAAGACCAAACAAGTCGTTCATCAATTTTGTATTGATTTTGTTCTTTTAAAAACTTTTTTAAAAATTGAGGAAAGAAAATCATATGACACTTTTAAAACTAGTTTTTGAGTATTTTTAGAATTGCTTGGTTTAGAAATTTGTGGGAACACTAGATTGGTAAGGAGGTGAAGAAGTAAAAGCTGGATGGACCTCATGCCTGAGCAGTAACAGCAGGTGAAATCAAAAGCTCCAAAATACAGAATCACATCCTGAGACCTCAGCCAGGAAAAGAGCAAGAAGCATTGGTAGACACGATGTGCTGAACCTGCACCACGTGAATAAACTGAGACATGCTTCCCAAAATGCATCTGCTTATTTGTGCCTGTACTCACACACACAATACACCCATGAGATATATATATATATATATATATATATATATATATATTATACAATATATATACTATGTATTACAAAACTATGTTATACTATAAAACTTAAAAAATTATAAGAGGGCTACAAAGTATTAGTGATCCTCTATTTTTAAGGTGAGTGATGGGCACAGGGGTATTCATCTAAATATTTTTTATATTTAATATATAGATTAAATGTTTTCTTTAGGATGTTTGAAATATTTCATAAGAGAAAAGAAGAAAGAAATGATATAAAAATAAAAATAAATAATAGTTCTAAGATCATCTTCCTAAACTCCAATTTTTGAAATCACTGCTATAGGGCAAGCTGCTTAAATTAACCCGGGTTCTTACATATCATCTTTTTCTTGCTCAACTCTAGGTGTACCCTGGCCTCATGTGGGGGTTTCTGTGAAGGAGCAGCTTTGACTGATACAATTACAGTAAAATCCTTTTAGGGTCTACAAAAACAGCCTATGCAAAAACACAATTTGAACAACTCCTGCTTTTGTTTTTAACTCCATCTTTTTTTCTTTTTAGTAAATCCTGTAAGTTTTAAAGAGAAACTAATCTCAATCACAAGGTTCTAACATAGTTAAATAGGAAATTTTAAATTATTATTCTGAATAACTTTTACAAAGTTCATATATATGCATACATATTTATCCTTACATGTAGAAATTATTTTGATGCAAATCATCACCTCACATAATGAAAAAAATATACCAGATTTATAAAGAATAGGAATCCAAACCAGAGGTGGTAATTACCTTCAAACATTTTACCTGTAGCTTCCTCTAGTGTGGCAACATCAAGTCTGGGACTGTAATTTCCATAACCAGCAGCAGTAAAAGCCCGAATCTGGAAAACATACACTGTTCCTGGTTTCAGATTATTAATGGAGGCTGAAGTGGACTTGGTTTTTAGTGTTGAGTAGGTCCGTTCTCTTTGATCCTAAAAACAATATTTACAGGGGATACTTAATTAGATTGCAACCAAGCAATTTGACAGCCAATTCTTGCAATTTATTTTAATTTGCTGCATTGTCTTTATAAAGGCTATGTTGTACCCTGAGGAATATTACAATGTTGAGTTGTTTCTAAGATAATATAAAATGTACATGAAAAACACATGCCATTGTTCTATAAATTTTAAATAGAAATATTTTTCCTAAAGCATTTGTGATGTTTTGAGCATTTGCTTTGTTGGTAGAGGGCATAGTGGCAAGAATTATTTGGCCATAAATATAATCAAATGCTCTATTGACCAAAACATGGGTATATACCTGTAAAATCTATGATTTAGTAGGACTCTTCACTTCACAACATAGTTCTTTTAATTTTTTTTTACTGAATGTTATTCAGTAAGCAAAAAGCAACAAGCAAAAAATTAAGAAAGTTATTAAATCAAGAAATTTGGTTAACACCACCATAATACTGATATTGTTTAAATGTTTTAATTAAATAATTCATTTCACACAGGATAAAACATGTCTACAAAATAATATTCAATGGAATATTATTAAAATCAAAACTATCAATATAAAAGTGAAATAATCCTATGATTTATGCTTTAACAGTATGTTAAATATCACTTAGTTCAATTTTCTAATTTTTCAGCTCTGTAAATTGAGGCTCACAGAATTTGTTAAGAGAAGTCATTATATTTTTATCATGTTTTTTCTTCTTTCTATAAGCACTGAAGACATATTTCATGTATATTATATATGATAAGCTTAATAATTAAATAAATATAAAAGTTCAATCATAAATACTCCATCAAAACTATATCGAAATGAATCAAAATTTAAAATTTCATTTATGTGACACTTACAGACTCTATGCAAAAAGATAGGAAAAAGTACACATCAGAATACAAAATTTTAGACAGTATCTTATTCATTCTATAATAAATACTTGTGCTCAACCGTAAGTGTCAAGCAATAAAACAATTCCTTGAAAACTGAAAATGTCAGCCTGGTTATTTGATTTACATTCACAGTGATATTTCCAAAAGTGAAAAATAAAAGTATGCTTAAACTGGATTTAGTTAGCCTGATCTGTGACTGTTTTCACTATAATAATTTATAAAAATGATAGTTGATATTTAAATATATCTATTTCAAATAAAAGAAGTAGGAATCACTGATTACATGACATAATGATATTGGTTACA
>JAQZBX010055971.1:0-18298 GCA_029593785.1 Cabassous unicinctus
ACCAGCTAAGTATATTAAATAGAAAATAGGGAAGATTCTATGGGGATTTTGACAGAAAATCAATCAGCCTTTCTTCTTAATCACACTCAATGTATAAGGAATATGCCATAAATTGCAACCTCACTTAATTTATGATTGGGAATGTGCAGGGGAAAGGAGCATAACAGAGATGGAATGTGGATTATTGTAAACCAAATCAGACTATGTCTCCAGTTCAAGATGTGACCTCCTTCTGCAGCCAATGAATAAAAACCCTAGTAGCTGGTATACAGCCTTTGTTATGAGATTATTTTTCACCAAAACCTTGTAACACAAGCAGTTTCTTTCATCTGACAGTCACTACAGTACATCTTCATCCATATAGAGCCTCCTATAATTTTATATATATTGAATTACCTGAATGAAATATTTTACTGCTGAAAATCCAGGCAGCAGTTTCTGCCTTCAAACTTACTCCAAAGAATACAATGAGAGATGACATGGTATAAAATAATACAGAAGAAAAAAGTGTACTTTTTATATAAAAATTAAATAAACAGAATTCTGAAAATTGGGCAAATAACAGATTATCTTTCTATATACATATAAAGAATCTAGATTTAGACCTACCAGTGTTTTACCTCTGCTAATCATGAGCATTTTCCTGAACTTGAGACAAAATATCCTTTCATAGAGAGAATGTTTCCCAGTTTTATTAAGGCCTTCTTTATGTCCTTGTTTCTAAGACTGTAGATAAAGGGATTCAGCATGGGAGCGATCACCGTGTACATCACTGAGTCTATTGCATTAGCCCTAGATTTTTGAGTAGCATCAGAGCTAAGATACACTCCAATACATGTACCAAAAAACAAGGTCACTACTGATAGGTGAGACCCACAAGTGGAAAACACTTTATACTTGCCCTCAATTGCAGAAAATCTCAAAATGGAGGATATAATCTTAGAGTAAGAGAAAAGGATTCCAGTGAGTGGAATAACACCCAGAAGTCCAGATGCAAAATACAGCAGTAGGTCATTGAGGAAGGTGTCAGAACAAGCAAGTTGGAGTACCTGATTAAGTTCACAGAAAAATTCGGGAATTTCCAACTCTGTACAAAAAATTAATCACAAAACCATTAAGTCATGAAAAAGAGAGAGTAAAATACTCAATAACCAGGATGCCAGTAGCAGGAGGCCAAAGACCTTGGGGTTCATGATGACTATGTAGTGCAGGGGTGATAGATGGCCACAAAGGTATCATAGGCAATTACAGTCAAAAGGAAGTTGTCTATTTGTCCAAAAAACATGAAAAAATACATCTGGTTGAGGCAGTTTTCATAAGTTATAGTTTTGCTCAGTGTCTGGATGTTCAGTAGCATTTTTGGGACAGTGGTGGAGGTGAAACAGATATCGAAAAAGACAGGTTGGAGAGGAAGAAGTACATGGGTGTGTGGAGGTCGGAATCTAAGATGATAGCCAGGATGATGAGCAGGTTCCCCATGACCAGGTACATGGACAGGAAGAGCCCAAAGAGGAGGGGCTGCACCTCTGTATCTTCTGAGAGACCCAGGAGGACAAATTCTAAAACATCTGTTTGATTTTCTGGTTCCATGTAGCTGAACAAACTGCTAGAAAAGAGACAAGAACAATGAAAATTTAGCCACAAACAATGACCAGCAAATTGTCCTAAATGTTATGATTTGTACACACATTAAATTCCTGATTTTTTACTATAGATAGACAAATAGCTCATAGATAGATATATAGATAGATAGATAGATAGATAGATAGATAGATAATAGAGAGATAGATAATAGGTAGGTAGGTATGTAGGCAAGTAGGTGGGTAGGTAGGTAGGTAGATCTATCTGAAAATGTCAGGGAAACAAATTCTCCTGATTCTCCTTGATACTTTTGCTGACTAGTCATTCTTGTCCATAGTTGGAAATATTGTCTCACAGCTCTAATTTCCAATACAAATTCTCTTTGAATTTATTTTATTCAACAAACATTTTGACCAGCCACTATGTAACCTGTGATTTAAAAGCTGGGATAATGGATATTGGTGATGATAACACAAAATTCTGAATGTAATTGATATTACCTAAATGTATATTTGGAAATAAATAAAATTTGAAATCCTTAGTTGTATATAGCCTACTACAATTAATTGCTTAAAATAGTTAGTTAATTAATTTGAGGCATTCTGTTTTAACAATGTCAAAGACTCAATATTTTTAAGATGCCATTTCTTTCCAACATGATCAATACATTCAATTCAATCCAGTTCTAAATGCCAGAAAGTTATTTTTAGTATATTGACAAACTGATTATAAAATTTATATGGAAAGGCAGAAACCCTAGAATGACAAAAAATGCTGAAGATCAAATTGTAGAATCCATATTGCCTGATATCACCTAGATAGCCTAAACAATATTGAAGAAAAAGAACAAAGTTGTAGGACAATGCAAACTGATTTCAAGACTATTAAAAAAACACAATACTCAAACAAAGTTGTATTTTTGAAATAGAAGCATAAACTAATATTAGAGAACCAAGAAATAGACCCACCCTATTGTGGTTAAGTAACCATTTACAAATAAGTAAATTCTTTAAAATCGAGAAAGTGTGGCTTTTTCAACAAATGGTTCTGGAACAATGGAATGCACACATGTCAAACAAAAACAGAATTTATTTTATTCAACAAATATTTTGACCAGTCTTTTTGTACACTGTGAAAAGAAAGTTGAAGTAATAGTTATTGATTATCATAGCAAAACAGAAATGGAGAAAACACACACATAATATTACCAAATTTTATACGAAAATTAACTCAATATGAATAATGCACTTGAAAGTAAAATGCAAAGTATATATCTTTTGGAACAAAACATACAAGAAAATCTAGGAGCCAGTGGTTTGGTAATGAGTGTTTTAATATAACTCCCAAAGCATGATCCATGAAGAAAATTTATAATGTGGGCCTTATTAAAATATAAAACTGCTGCTCTGTGAAAGATTTGATAAAGGAATGAAAAGAAATTCATTCAGACTTGGGGAAAATATTTGCAAAACACATATCTGATAACTTATTTGTATTCCAAAATATAAAGACCTCTGAACATCCAACAATTAGAAAGCAAACACTCAATTTAAATTGGGCAAAAGATCTGAAAAGAATCCTAACCAACAAGATATAATGTTGGCAAACAGTATTAAAAAAAAAGGATGCTCAAAATCATTTGTCTTTAGGGAATTGCAAAATTAAATCTCTAATTATATATCACCACAAACTTATTAGAATAGATAAAAATCTAAACACTGAAAATAACAATTGCTGGTGAAGATGTGGAGCAACACAACTCAATTCATTGTTAGTGAGAATAAAAATGTTACACAGAGAAGACAATATAGCAGTTTCTTTTAAAACTAAACAAAGTCTTAAAATACAATCCAGCAATTGTGCTCTTAGGTATATATGCAGCTTGTATAAAAAGTCCAAATAAAACCCATACGTGAATGTTTCTAGCAAATATATTTATAATCTCCAAAATCTGTAAGGAACCAAGAAGTCATTCCATAGGTGAATAAACACTGTGCTATAAGGGAATAAAACTCAGAAATAAAAAGAAATGTTACATCCAGCCACAAAAGAAAAAATCTCAAATAACTGCTGCTAATTGAAAGAAATTAATCTAAATATGCTACAGATGTATGATATCAACCTTATGACCTTCTGGATAAGGCAAAATAACAGAGACTAAATTAATGATCACTAGATGACAGGGTTTAGGAAGAGGGGAGGTGGGTTGAATAGGTGAAGCATAGGTGACTTTTTAGAGCAGTGAAGCTATTCTGTTTAATAATGTAATTGTAGACCCATAACATTATGCATTTGTAAAACCCATTGAACTTCACAACACAAAGAGTGAACTTTGATTTATGCAAAAGAAAAACTCATTTACAAAGTTAAGGGAATCCCAGGTTGGAATTCAAAATATTTAAGAACCACATAACTGTATTATATACAATGTATAACATGCCTTCTCTAAAAGGGATGGGGGAAAGGTGCTAAAAGAAGTAATACTGAATGTGAATGGAGTCTTTAGAATGAAGTCAATGAACACTGAACCTAAATACTGTATTCTAGTTGATAAAGTTGTTTCCCTCAAGGGTATGTGTTAATAATACTATTACTTCTGTATCTGTATCAAGCAATGAAGTAAATGGATGGCAGCTGGAGGAATATGTTTCTCACTGTACAGCAGGAGGTGACTGAAGAGCAAGAAAAGGAGGCTTGGCTATGAGATAATGGTTTAGAGGTCGACACATCAGTATGAACTCGTGTGTAGGTTGGCATAGATATAAAGGATTACACATAGAAATATTTATTAATATAGGTATATACACAAGGTAGTGGATACACTTATATTTCCTTAGTCTTCCAGGAGAGAAGACCTAGATGCCCTAGAAGCAAGGAAAAGAGCTTTTGCTCAGACCTTGGATTTTAACACCATTCTCAAATAGAAGGCTCCTTGAGAAATGACTGACTCTAGGACTGGAGGAAAAATTTACAAGAAGAGCCTGGAGCATCTCAGTGTACCAGAAAGGAAGTAGGTGCTAAAATAAAGCTCTCAATGATGGGGTATATCAGAGAAACACAGGGCACAGCTGAAAGAGCTCCCATGGAAAAAATATGGAACAAATTGTATGAAATAAATGAAATAGTATTACATCTCAAAGAAAAGTATCAAATAAATGTCATGAAGCCATCCTGAGAAACATAAATTATTGACTAAATAAGTAAGAAATAACCTCCCATGCAGAAGCATTCCAATAATTTATGCAGACTTTGCTCTTCAAGGAGGTGGAGCATAATTTCCACTCCTGGTCTGGGCTTCACTTAGTGACTTATTTCCAGAGGTGATATAGGGAAAGGCAGAAGAATGAGGGATTTCATAGAGGAAAAACCTACAAACACTCTTGAGCAAGGTCAGCATCAACAGTGATAAGTCATGTTGATAAAATGCACCCTGTATATGATGTCATGAAAATATCACTTTATGTCTGGCATCTTCCTCCAAACACACATATTCCTAATCTAGTAAGAGAAAAACATCAGACAAATTCCAACTGAGGTACATTTTACAAACTGCCTGACCAGCACACCTCAAAACTATTCAGGCTATCAAACCAAGAATGGTCTGACTAAGAATTTATGAAAAATAAATAGAATCTGGTATTATGGATGAGTGATGTCAGGAACAGGGGAAAGTGAGTACATGGCTGTGGAACCTCTGTCTACTATCTTTGCAATTTTTCTGTAAATCTAACACTGATTAAAATATTAAGTTTATTAAAAAGTAAAGTTATCAGTGAAATTTGAAACTTAGGAAACAACAAACTCAGAGCTTCGTTCCACACATTGTTGTATATCTTGGACAAGATTATCACACTGCTGGAAATCTCATATTTTTCATCCATTAAATCAGAATAGTGAAACCAATATCATAGAGTAATTGAATGAAATAAAACAATGAATATAAAATGTCCAGCATAATGCCTAGTATTAACAGTGAATATTTTATACACTATGACTCAACCCCACACAGATTAAGTCCTCACACCTCCTTCCCCACGTCCACTGTGCTATTTCTAGCCCTCATCATCAAAGTCATGTTTTTTCAACAGCAATATGCACATTGACTAAGGGTGAGATTTCCTCAGGGCAAGACTTGTCATGAACGTCACCTTTCTTAAACCCTGCACTGACTCTCCAATAAATTCAAACATAATTATCCATCTTGTGGGCAAAACACAAGTCTCTCTGTTATCTGGCTGTTGCCAACCTGGCCAGGCTCATGTACCACTTGTCAGGTTCTGACCCCCATTGTTCACCAGATATTAATAAACATTCCTACAACTTAAGCACACCTTAGGTTACTTTGATCCCAGTTACTCATTTCTTTATTCCCTGAATAATATTTAGTGCCTATCATGAAGTATTTGAAGAATAAATGTTTGTTGAATGACTAAATGAAAAAAGGATGAGATAACATCATCAGACAACTACCAGTAATTAGGGTCTATGGCATATATTTATTATATTTTTTCCATACCCTCCTATTTTTAATAAAATCTATAACAAATAGTCAAAACAATGTAAGGTATTGTGGGAGCAGTATTGTATGGGAATTCAACATATTTCATGATTGTTTGTAAGCTCACAACTTCTCATATATGTAAGAAATAATCGTATATATATATGTGAGAATGAAAGTGAAAGAACAGATACCTATAACCATTTTAGAGAAAGAAAAAGCAGTGCAAGAGGAATAAAGTTTGGTGAATTAAAGCCAGAGGAGAAGGATTGGAGAAGGAAGATATTTTAGTGTACCTACTACCTACTTCAACTCAGACATTTTAAATAGGCAAGACCTTGTATGATTTTGCTTTCTTTATGTATTTACCTTGTTATGTCCTTAAAGTTACCACCAATAAAAGGGTTCCCTTTAGCTATAACACATTCCCCCAGGACCGGTGATGACTCTGTGACTCACCATGACATTACCAAAGAAGGGTCTGAGTCCACCAATGCAGATTGTTCCTTGAGTGAGGGATGAAGTTGGAAGCTCTGCTCCGAGGAAGGGCAGGGAAATGGAATTACTCAGGAGGTCTATAGAAAACAATTGTGTTTCCTCATGACAAAGATCAGTAAAGAAGATTTGGGGTAAATTAGGAGAAGCATTTAGGTTTTCTTTACCTTTGGGATTTATTTCCAATGAGTGTAATAAATGAAGTATTCTTTTGTCTCTCTTCTCCATGAGACATTTAGCTCTCTGGAGGAAAGAAAGAAAAACACAGTGCAAACTTGTGCCAGTTTTGACCTTTGTGTGGCTGCTTTGGAGCTCCATATTCAACTCTTATCCCAGTGACTCCCTCCTCCCAGGTGGAGGTCATCTCTCTACTTGTGGGCTATAGTATTGCAAGGTTTCCCATAATGATTTACCTATTGTTGATTCTGGAGAATGATTCTGTATACACTAAAACATCTTCTGTCTGATCTGTCTCATCTGGCACTGGCTATCATTCATGAGGCACTCCTCACCAAATAGGATTTCCTCTTTTCTCACTGCTTCTGTTTTATCCCCCATAGTTAGAAATATCTGTTCAACTTATTCAAGTGTTTGTTTCCTAAGTCATTCCACAAATATTTATTCAGAATACTCTATGGTAAGCACTAAACTATGTTCTGGGCATGGAGATAGATGTAAGGTATGGTGCTTGCTCTCATACATCTCCCTGTCTAAACAGGGCAAAAGACATGAAAATAAATATATACAATACCTCAAGGTGTTATACTCATACCTGGTGAACTATAATTCCATATAAATGAAGATTGCCTTTTCCATATCTGCTTAAATCTCTCCTGGGGCTTTGATAGGGATTACCTTGAAGCAACGGATCACTTTGGGCAGTACTGACAGCTTAATAATAGGAATCCCTTTTTGTAGAGGATGCTGAGAGTCAGAGAATAAAGGGTTAAGCATTTAAAAATCATCCTTGTTGGCAGAGAAACATTAGTAAATGTCTCCAAGAACACGGCATACTGCAGATATCAGTAGGAAGAGGCAAAGTGGAATTAACTCACCGCACAGATGTTATTATCTGAATTCCCCAGAAAGATTGTCTGGGAACTCACAAACCGGTAGTGCTGTCATGCACCAAGCTGAGAAACTAGTGAAGACCAAGGCCTTTAGGGCAAGAAACAATGTTCATACTTATGCTTCTTGGTAGATTGCCAGAGAAGGCAGTGTTCTTGCTGAAGTTAGAACATGACAGATTGTGGGCAAGGTTAGGCTGTTCTGTGAATAATATGCACTGTTGTAAGCTGAATAAAAGAGAGGGTCACAGTGATCTTAGGGCTGTTTGCCTGAGCAAGCTGCAGCCCTCTGCCTCACATGCATCAACTTTTCTGCCTCTCCCTTTGCGCCTCACACTGACCACAGCATACTGGCACACAACGTGGGGCTCGAGGTGAGTTGGGAATCTTGTTCACCGAACGGGTGTTTAAGTGCTGCATGGTTGGTAGGCAGAGCCATCGGGAGAGGCAGAGATTATGGTAATTCCCCATCCCAGAGTGATGAGTATGCAGGGATTTTTAAATCTCAAACTTGATCTTGAAGAAATGCCTGTTCCAAAAGATTTAGTAAGATTGTAAGCCTCCTACTGCCTACATAGTTATAAGGCTGTGGGGTGATAGGGGCTAATAAAATTAAACCACTTGAAGAGTAGAAAAACTTAGCAACATTAGTGTTTTCTGTTTTGTTCCCATGGTGATTCTGATTGGGCTGATGTGACCAAATTGAGAAAATTAGTGCAAAATTTTTATTAAGTTGTTAAAAGGAGCTTTTATTTTTAGATCACTAGCTTACTCCTGAACTTTGAGCCAAAGTGTACTCCTGAAAAGTAATAATCCAAAATATACATGTTAAATATCTGTATAAACTACTAAATTAATGTTTAACTGTATTTATGCTGTTTAAGTTGTCCTGGCTGTTTGCTGATTACAAACAAAAGTGTTTCAAAGAACAAGCTTATATATTACAGGTAACACAGATTCCAGAAAAAATCTTAAAAACAGTAAAATCAAAGATGTGAAATGATGGAGGGCTTGAAAACAGCCATACCAAAAAAGTGAAAATTATGGGTCAAATTAGTAAGCTTTGTGTTTCTATTGGTGTGTCATAATTCTTTTTGTGTTTGTCTGTTTGTTTAGTGTCAGAGTATATTTTGATACCTCCAGATGGTAATATTTAATAAATAAATGAAAATTCTTACAAGAGCTCTCCTAAAATTTAGTAAATTTGTTTAAAAGAATGTGTTCTGTGAAGGTAAAATTTGTCTTGAGATAAAATGTCTATAGTCTATGTGATTAAAAATAGTTATGGGGAGTTTGAAAAAGCACTGTTTAAATGAAAATACTTAAATGGCTAATTCTAAAAAGTCATTATTAACCAAAAAAACAATAATAAAAGTAAATTCATAACAGGAAAACCTGTCAGCAGCCAGCCTCCCGTGCCAACTTGCCTCTAAAGGACTGTTTCTAGTGTTACATGCTACTAAGTATTTAAAATGAAGAAAAGTTATATTTGCATGCAACCAAATTAAATCATTATTCTAATGAGTTTTTTTAATGTTAATGGTAATTGTATGTTTTCAGAAGTTCACTTGGAAACAGTTTCCAAAATCATTGTAGTAACTTAAGTATGGAAGGTATATAGAATGTGTTTTTATTATTAAGGAAAAAGACAGTA
Organism: Cabassous unicinctus; assembly: GCA_029593785.1. NCBI lineage: Eukaryota > Metazoa > Chordata > Mammalia > Cingulata > Chlamyphoridae > Cabassous > Cabassous unicinctus. Next base: position 9,296 of record JAQZBX010055971.1, read on the forward strand.
ATTTTGTCCTAAAATAAAATGACTGGTTATTTAAAAAAAGTAAAATGTGGGACAAAATGTGAATGAATACAAAAAGTGCAAAAGGCTTGTGAAAAAAGAATTTTTATGGTCAAAGCTAAGTAAAATTTAAGCAGACTATCTATAAAACTTTAAAAGCTTTAATGTCAAACAATATAATAATATTAAGTTAAAGTTTTATTCTTTCTCGAAGGTTCTCAAGTCAGTAGTCTGTTTTAGTAAAAGTTTACAAAGATTTTCTCCTAAATAATCAGTTTGCAATAAAGAAAGTCTGTTTTATCAAAATAGTTGCTTGTACTTTAACCTTATTGTTTCCATAGAGAAACAGGTCTTATCACTTTTAAAAGGAACACAATGTTCAAACCTGCTTTCTCAGATTCAAATTCTAAAGAGTAGCTTTTATATCAAACTGTCACAAGTAACTTGGTCTTTTAAAGTTCATGTGATATAAGTTGAATGAAGTATTTAAAACTGTTGTATAATTTTTTAAAAATTTCTAATTTTATAAAAATTAAAGCTATATGAAGAAAATGTTCAGCTGAATACTTTAAAAGTGTATAAAATTCCTGACAATATAATAATGTTTCAATATAATATTAAATAAAATATAATGTTACTCATCATAATTTTTAGTTATAAGTACAAAAAAGAAAGCAGCCATTAAAGGCTGCCAGGGTAGTACATAACAGTAAATTATAGCAAAATAAAATATCACCCCTGTAGCCTGCAGTGGTCCCAAATATTGCTAGTTTCTTACAAAAAATTAATATCAATTTATGTCACTATCACTTTGTTTTAAAACTTGCTAAAGCTTTCTTTAATATTTACTTAAACAAGTCAAGTCAGCCCACACTCCCCTTTCTGTAAAATAGCCAACAATAAATCAAGTTTATATTCAACACTGTAAACAACAGCCCAAATTATAAATATAATGTTAACAACAAAAATTAATACAAGTATTAAAATTAAAAGTTAATTTATTACCCCAAAACTCAAATAGGAAATACTAATTTGTTTTTACCTATGCCTCAAACTATACAAAATAAAGTAATTAAAGTCATTCTAATCATGCTACTAAGAGTCTTAAATGCTTAAGAAATAAAAGTTTATTCATTGGATGTTTGTTGTTGTATAATCTACTATAGTTATAAATTATGTATAATATACTTAAATACTAATCAACACTTTAATACAATATATTGCATACTTAAATAATTTAATAATTTGTATATTACACATAAATGTGTTTTATTAAATGTATTATGTAAATCTCTTGTTTTAAATTTGAACAGTCCTGAAACTGAATGTATTAAGAAAAAGTTTGGTAAGTATTATTCCAGCCTAAAAGTAAAGCATCATGCAGAAAACTTCATCAATCAAAAAACCAATGCCTTACTATTTAACACTTTTCATATTTCAGGAAGCATATTGAAAATTAAAATAGTAAGCACATCCAAGGTTGTTTTGTAACAAATTAAAAAAGATAATGTGCATTTCAATGGGTGCTGTATTCCTCCCTGGGGGAGCTGGCCACTCTTCCAGGGACTGATGCATAAACCATAAAATGTACAGTCCAAGGAGGGTTGTGTTCCTTCCTGAGGAGGCTGGCCCCTTCCTCAGGAATTAGCAAAATACTCACAAGTTAGCATCTATAGTGTCAAATTTGTTAATCCTAATCACAGTCAACCAAAACTCTAGTATCAGTTGCTACTTTAACACTTCCCAGGTAAAAGCTAAATGTTGGTAAGTAGATATATGAAACTGCTCTATTCATCTGTCAATCTGTAACATTGTTCAATATTAATTTAATCTTTTAATTAGTTATTTTATTTATGTTTCTCACCCTAATTGTCAGTATAAGCTTATTAAACTAATTATGTATATTAATATTTATTTTATATCTATCCAAAACTCTAGCCATCAATAAGCCAAATACATCAGTGTATTAGACAACTAGTTTAGTGGAAGAATGAAGATAATAATCAATGGGAGAAGCAATAGTTAAGTAGGATATAGGGTCAAAATTTTGCTCTTATCATTATAGATAAAGGAGAACAGATTTGGGTCCCGTCCAGATGTCTGAAACTTAGACATGAACAAGCTGAAGAAGCTGACACAAAAAAACAGAAAAGGTGGTAACTTCTAAAAGGCAGAATGTCACTCTAACACAGTTATTCCTTGCTATGCTTACCTTGACAACCACAGCAGTAAGTAGTGCACCTTCACTTAATTATACATATTGGGCTTATATTATTAATTCACCTCTTTTAGAATTGTTGACTTGGGGGAACAAATCATACCCTGTTTATATTAATCAGTCTTTTCATTTTCCTGGGCCCATTAATTCTTGCCTTCCTCTAAAAGCCTAAGGAGGAAGAAAAATTCATTATTAATTACTCTACAGGAGTGGAAGGCATTCCCATATGTTTTGGAGACAGAGATCATTGTTTGAAAATGCATTATCAATTATCGTTAAGTATTGGGAAAAATGGTACCCATAATCACCATTCCATATATGCACTTGCCGTGCAAGGATTTAAAGGTAATATTTCTCAGAATAAAATTCCTATTCCTGTGGGGGTTCCCATATGCCAGATTCCTTATGTGTATGCTAACAGTCCTGTGTTTCCATGGACTGAGTGTCATGGCTCAGAACCATGAGGATTAATTAATAATTCCTATAGAATTGTCAAAGATTGGAGCCCTGTAGGCTCTGCTCATGGAAAGGGCCAGCCATTCAATTTAAAATGGTGTAAGGAGAACCAATGCATAAGCACACATGCAAATAATTCTATTATCTGGCATGGGGGAGGATTTACACCACCTAATCCTTTCAGGGTGGGACATCCCACTCAGCCACATCTGTGGAAATTAGCCTCGGCTTTCTGCACTGTTAGTTCTTGGCAGGAGCACATTTCTAACATAAGTACTAATTATACTTTTACCCTTACTCGTAATAATACAGAATGGGTTAGGGCTTGTGTGCATCTTCCTTATGTTCTATTATTGGGTAATATTGCTTGGAAAAATAGTAATGGGGCAACAGAATGTCTAAACAAATGTTCTTTATATACCTGTATTAACAGTTCTATTAGTTTCCCAAATACCTCTAGTCTTTACATCTTAAGAACAACAATTGGAGTTTGGTTACCTGTACAGATGAATCGAGAATGGCAGGATACCCCAGTTATGAAGATATTGACTTCAATATCTCAGATTGTTGAAAAGGGCAAGAAGATTCTTGGGAATGTTAATACCTGTAATTATGAGTATTAGAGCCATAACAGCAACAGCGGCCACTGCAGAAATAGCCCTTCAACAAGGAGTTCAAACTGCTAACTTCATGCGAACATGGCAACAAAATTCAGAACAGTTATGGGAAACTCAAAGACAGAGAGATTCAGAAATACATAGGAAAATAGCAGACCTAAGACAAACTGCTATTTTGTTAAGAAATTAGATTCAAGCTATAAAATTACAAATGAAGATGAAATGTGATTGGAGTCAAACATCCTATTGTATTACTCGTGTGCTTTACAATGCAACTGAGTTTCCTTAGGACTCGGTGAAAAAACATCTTCTAAATCATGATAATTTAACTAAGGAAATTCTATACTTGCAACAAAAGATACATCAAACCTTTGAAAAACAATTACAAGTTATGACTGGGGAACATATTTTGAAAGGTTTAATGTATGGGTTAAAACAATTGCATCCTATACAATGGTTACATGGTTTACCAGGATCTCTTATGTTTGTATGTATAACTGTATTAATATTGTGTTTTCTATATTGTTTAGTCTGCAGAAGATCGCGACAACTTAACCAATTTATGCACCAGCAATCTGCTACAACGCACATCATGCTATTAAAATAAAAAAATAAGGGGGAAATGAAGGAAGAAACAAGGAGCCAGATTAACTTAGATTGACTAGGAGCCAGATAAATTTAGATTGATCCCAAAAACGGGAGCACATCCTTGGAACTAAACATAGTTGAGCATATGTAGATAATTACTGCTACCTCTAGACCAACTATCTGTCTTCAGAATTTTATTTTAAGTAAATGGTCCCACTCAATTGTGGGCTCATCCAGGATCTCAAGAATGAGGAGAGACTCTGGAACCCCTTCTCCTACTGGCAGGACATCCTGCCAAAGTTTTATGGTGGCCTTTGGGTGGGAAAAGTCAGGTGTCTCTCCCCGTCACCAGACCTGAAGGAAACAGAGACTAAATATAGCACAAGACATCTCGGGCAAGAAACATTGAGCCAGTGCAAGCAAGATAGGTTGAGTCTGCGAGATTGAGTAAGTGCACAAAATCTGGTTGAGTCCACGAGATGAGACTGCGAGACTAAATATAATACAAGACATCTAGGACAAGATACGTTGAGCCAGTGCAGGAAAGATACGTTGAGTCAGCGAGATTGAGTACAGCACAAGAAGTCTCGGGCAAGATACAGGATCCCAAGTAAGGACTAGGGGCCAGTAACACCTTAGAAATCTTGGGGAAAATGGGATAGATAAATTCTAAAAGCAGCTGGCAAGAAACTTTGCCAGAGATATCTGAGAGCAGTCCATTAGGGACAAAGTCAGAAAATTAAGATAATCTTCCAAAATATAAAGGAAATGAAAAATCTATTAAAAAACCCTTCAGCCTTAGCTGACCAATTTAATCAATTTCTCAGCCCAAATGTTTATACTTAGACCAAATTAATATCCATTTTAGATCATTTCTTCTCTAGTAACTTTGGTGTGGTGATCATTGGTGCTTTGCTACTCTTAACTTTATTAGGAGGCATTCACAAAGCCCTGCTGTCCTGCATTAATTGAGCTGAAAAGACCAGCCATGCCAACAACTTGATTCTGCTCAAAACCCTTGACTCTCGAAACCCTGCCCATGGAGCTTGGCTGGTGGCCAATGATGGGGAAGACCTTCAGAGGAGGGCAACCTAAGACAGGCACAGTCACCCTGGACTAAAAACACAAAAGGGGGAAATGTTGGAGAAGATGCTGATAGTCAGAGCATAAAGGGTTAAGCATTTAAAAATCATCCTTGTTGGCAGAGAAACATTAGTAAATGTCTCCAAGAACATGGCATACTGCAGATATCAGTAGGAGGAGGCAAAGTGGAATTAACTCACCACACAGATGTTATTATCTGAATTCCCCAGAAAGATTGTCTGGGAACTCACAAACCGGTAGTGCTGTCATGCACCAAGCTGAGAAACTAGTGAAGACCAAGGCCTTTAGGGCAAGAAACAATGTTCATACTTATGCTTCTTGGTAGACTGCCAGAGAAGGCAGTGTTCTTGCTGAAGTTAGAACATGACAGATTGTGGGCAAGGTTAGGCTATTCTGAGAATAATATGCACTGTTGTAAGCTGAATAAAAGAGAGGGTCACAGTGATCTTAGGGCTGTTTTGCCTGAGCAAGCTGCAGCCCTCTGTCTCACATGCATCAACTTGTCTGGCTCTTCCTTTGTGCCTCACACTGACAACAACAATCCCTCCTATCCATGAAAACAGAATGTCTGGCCATTCCCTTACGTCTTCTCTAATTTCTTACCACAGTAATTTCTAGTTTTCAGCGTCCAAATCCTTCAAATCTTTAAAGTTATTCCTAGGTATGATGTGCTTTTAGATGTTATGGTATATGAATTTTTAAAAATGCACAGTTAAGAATTTTCTTTGCAGGTGTATAAAACACAACAAATTTCTGCCTGTTAAGTTCGTACCTTGGAGCAGATGTGGCTGAAGTGGTTGAGTGCCAGCCTCCCACTTAGGAGATCCTGGTTTTGGTTCTCCTAAGTGGTTTTTGTCTCCTGTAAACACAAAAACAAATAACAAGCAAAACAATCAAACAAACAAACAAACAAACAAAAAACCACTCAGGGAAGCCTATGTGGCTCAGTGATTGAGCTCCTGTTGCCACACATGAAATACTGGTTCAATACCTGGCAATGTGTACATAAAAAACTAACAACAAAGAAAAAAACACTTTTTATCTTACATATTGGCTCCACTCATTTACGAGTTCTAAAAGTTTCCTTGTGTAAATTTTGGCATGTTCACTACAAAGGCTCATGACATCACTGAAAACAGATTATTTTACTTCTCCCTTTCTAATTTGGATATATTTAATTTAGTTTTATGGCCTAATTTCCTAACTTCCAGTACAACCTTGAATAGCATTATTGAAGCAGACATCCTTGTCTTGTTCCAGACCTCAAGGGAATGGCTTTCACTCTTTCCACAGTGAGGATAAGTTTACCTGTGTTTTACAGTGATGCTGTTTATCATGTTGAGGAATTACTTTCTATTCTTATTTTTTTTAGTGTTTTCATTGTGAAGCGGTGTTGGAATTTATCATTCACATTTTCTGCATGAAAAGGGGATTTCAAGTGATTTTCCTCTTCACTGTGTTAACGTGGTGTATTACATTGATTTTCTTATGTTGAACACCCTTGTGTACTGAGATAAATCTCACTAGGTCATGGATATTTTTTTTAATATACTATTGGATTTAATATGCTAGTTTTTGTTGAGTGGTTTTGGATCTATATATTTTTTTCTTTTTAATTAAAATTTTATTGAAGCTTATCATTCATACATGAGCATTCATAAACAATAAGTGTATGGTAAAAGTTGTGAAGTTACAAAACAGGCATGCATATCATTACACTAACGCTCATACTTCACCCCACCACAAGTACTTTGCATTGTTTTGAAACATTTGTCACAAATTATGAAAAATCATCATCAAAATGCTAACTATAGCCCACATCTTACGTTTGGTGTATTTCCCCCAACCCACCCACCCTATTTTTAACACTTATATTTTCATTATATATTTATAGCTCATGAGAGAACATTCTCATATTTGTTCTGTTAACCAAAGTTTATATTCCACTACAGGATTCCCTGTTTCATATAGCCCAAAGAAATAGTTAATTTTTTTTTAAAAGGAAACAGAAAGCTTATTTTGGCATTTTATTTATTCATTTATTTTTGCAATTTTAAAATTTTATTTTGATAATATTTTACATATATATAATCCTTTTGACTTTACAAAGGTATTTTACATTTTCTTTGAACATTTTAATAAATAATAATAATTTGCTTATATTGATTATAACCATATGAATTTCTTACGCTCTGAAAAATATTTTGTGCAAATTATTTTTCTGTAATATTCTTTTATATATATTTTTTAAAAGATGCTTAGATTACATAAATGTTACACAAAAATTACAGGGATTTCCATATTCCCCACCTCCCACACCTCCCATAATATCCCACAAAAACATCTTTCATTACTGTATATCACCAGCAATGGATATACATACCCTGGGGCTTTGTCACCAAGCATGGACCACAGTTCACATTGTAGACTACACTATCTCCCACACTACATTTTTAATGGAAATTGGTCTTTGGTTTTCTTTCCTTATGTATTTATATAGCTTTGATATCACAGTAATTTTAGCCTTATAAAATGAGTTAGGAAGAGATACACTGATTTCAGTTTGGAAGATTTTCAGAAGTATTATAATTATTTCTTCTTTGAATATTTTATAAATGTCATTATGGAAACTGTCTGATCCTAGACTTGTATTTTTTGGGATATTTCTGATGACTCTTTGAAACTATTTACCTGTTATAGTTTTGTGGAGATTTATTTTTTTTCCCATTAATTTAGGTAAATGTTGTGTTTCTATGAATTGTCCCATTTTTCTGCGTTATCTAGATTATTGGTAGAAAATTGTTCATAGTATTCATTCATAATTCCTTTAATATCAGCAATATCTTGCAAAGTCCCCAATTTCATACTGGATTATCGTAATTTGTATCCTCTCTTTTTTCTTTTTCAATCTAAATAAACCTTAGCTATTTTATTGAAATTTTCTAATAATCAATTTCATTAGTACTCTCAATTGTATTTTTATACTGTATTTCATTTCTCTCCACTTAAATACTTATTATTTCTTTCCATCTACTGGATTTCAATTCATTTTGCGCTCCTTTTTCTATTTCCCACAAGTCTGGAGATAGGCTATTAATTTGGGATTTTTTTTACATATGAGGATTCACAACTATAAATTTCTCTGAATATTTAAAACTCTTCCCTAAACTAGTCTAACAAAAGGAATTAATTTATCCACAAAATAAAAAATAAAATACACCAGGATGGGTAGCAGAGTGGAAATGATGGTCATCACTTAAGTACTTGAGATTCTATATTAGTGAATATGTTTCATATGAAAATTAATTCCAAAATTCTCCTAAGAAGAACTCTGGTTAGAGATTCCTGTATAAAAGTGGGATCCTTGGAATTATAGTGGCATTGTAAAGGTTAACAATGTATAAACACATGGATCAAATGTGAGCATCAAGATAAACACTTGCCCTGACACTGGTTCTACATGTTAGAAAGCCCTCTGAATGACAAGCCAGTGTGCAGTTTGAAATCACCACACTTTTATGGCCTTAAAGCTGTAAGTGGAAAATTTAACGTTAAACTTTTATGGCTATCTAAAAGCAAAATAAAGTCAAATGTAAATCTCCTCTTTCTACCCAGACCTCCAAGAATATATTGTTTGCATTAATTTCTAAAGACAATGCCTAGGAAAGATTTTGACAAACCAACTGATTTATGTGATAAATGATTTTGCTGGGAATCATGATTCAAATAATGTGGCATGAGGTGAGGCTTTTACTTGCACAGGAGAGACTTCCAAAAGGAAAAGACAAGCTGAGGATTTTTAATTCTCACATTATGGTGCAATCAAATCAGAGAAATTTTATAAAACTGCATGAAAGAAATATCTTTCCAGGAAAATTACAGTTCTGATGTATATGACATCAGATTCTGAATCTGTGTCTTAATAAATTACAAATGGAAATTAATTCACAGCTTTCCCAAAGAATGAGAAGTGAATGCAAATACAAAAATAATTATTTTCAAGTATGACCAATAGCTCAGAGA
>JAQZBX010055972.1:0-18290 GCA_029593785.1 Cabassous unicinctus
TAGTCAGCCAAAGGGGTGCTGATGCAAAATACCAGAAATCTGTTGGTCTTATTAAGGGTATTTATTTGGGGTAGAAGTCCACAGTTACCAGGCCATAAAGCATATGTTTCTTCCCTCACCAAAGTCCATTGCCACGTGTTGGAGCAAGACAGCTGCTGAGGTTTGCCAGGGTTCAGTCTTCTTGGGTTCCTCTCTTCCCGGGGTTGTGTTTCTATCTGGGCTTAGCTCCTCTGGTTCCTCCACAAGGCCAGCTGTAGACTATCAGGTGAATGGTTTTCTCTATCCCAGTGCCTTCTCTCCTTCCTCACGACCAACGTCTCTTACTTCCTGGGGCTCCAGTTCAAGACTCCAACATCAAAACTGTTCCAAATCTGTTCATTGCCATGTCTTTTATATTTGATTCCCACCCCACTAAGGGGGTGGGGCTCAATGCCTTACTGATGTGGCCCAGTTAACGCCCTAATCATAACTTAATCATGCCCAGATTAGCAGGCCAGTTTACAAGCATGATCCAATATCTATTTTTGGAATTCATAATTACATGAAACTGCCAAACTGCTATACTTATCTACTTCTACCAGTAGCTTTTTACATATTAATCATGGTTATTTCCATTTTAATTTCCTTTTTGGATAGTTTCAGTATCACTCTCACACCAGATTCCAGTTCTGAAATTTGATTTCTTTATCTTGGATGGTATATCTTTCCTTTTAGTATGTCTCATTAGTTTTTGTTAAAATAATTTTATATTGTTTAAGACACTTAAGAGTGGGGTAATACTTTTTAACTAGACACAAAGTTCAAAATGCCTTTCCTTCTGGTGGACCTTCAGTGTGGACATTTGCATTAATCTAGCAAGGTTTGGATGATGTTTGTAGTTTGTTGTTTCTATGGTTACCCTCAGTCATCAAAGATTTCCAGTTTCTTCAGTGATACTTGTTTATTTGTGGCCTAATTAGCCAGAAGATTTTTTCCTGAACATCTAAACCTTCTTGGCTTGGGTCTTCCTGCTTGTCTTTGACCCTCATCTTTGCACTCGTCCAGAGAGAATCTGTCCTTTGCAGCTCTGCTGTTTATTCCACTGTTATATGTATTCCACACTTGTGAGCTTGGTATGGGGAGCAGGATGCAGGAAAAGGAGTCCTGTTCTGATCTTCTAATTAAGCTGGTCTTAGGCAGGTAATATGACCTGGGTCTCTGGCTTGTGGCCTTCACAAGTTTTCCTGCCCTTCCCAGAGATACATTTTCTCCCCCCTGTTCCTCTCCCCCAACCGTATGGATTTCCACAAGGGCCCCTAGGCTACAACTTCATGGTTCTTCTCCCTTAAGTCTGAGGCTTTGACCCAAAATAGAGATGTGGGAGATGGGTTGGGACATAACTTCATAGGTGATTGCCCTTCCACTCCCACATCAGCTGTCCTCTACAGCTGATCCTTCCTTGAAGATCAAGGTCCTTCCTTGAAGGTTTAGTGACTCCATAGAGGCCTTAGGGGAAAGGGTCTGAGCAGAGCATCAAAGGCGCTGCTGTTATATCCCCCAGCCAGCATCAGGGAGGATGCTTGCTCAGGATTCTCCCTGATTGTCTCTGTGAGAACCTGGTGGGCTTCCTGTGGGAAACATGTGGAAGAGTCCAAATCTCCCTCTCTATATAACCGCTAGAGGTTTCACACTCTCCTGCTAGTCCACATTCAGCATTTAGCAATTCATTAAAATTCTCTATATTTAGACTGGATCATTTTACAGGTTTATAAGATGCTAAGGCTGGTTTCTGTCACAGATAAACAACATTTGGCTACTGTTTCTCCCTCTGGGTATCTGTACCGCTCTGGCTATTGAAGTTAATTGATTGTACTGCAACCTTAATTTTTGAATGCTTTTACAACAGAGTCATTAGTTTGCAGTTCATCCAGCTTTAGGTCTTGTTATAAGAATGGGAATGTGTCTGCCAGCTCTATACTCTACAAGTTCAAATAAATTCCCTTGATTATTTTGTTATTTTTCTTAACCATCTCAATAAATCTCCCAAGGACAGCTAATTAAAAATGTTTCTGCTTAAGTGTGGTGTACATTCCTTAGTGTTTGCTATCTCTGGGGACATTTTCCCATTGTTACCCTTGGGAAAATCATTCTCATACTTATTGATTCAAGTGAAATATATGTGTTTGAACTGTTCAGTGAAGGTTCTTCACAGAGTAATAAAAGAAGTAATGAAAAAGAACATTCTGCAGATAACCTGCTATTCATTAAATTATATAAAGATACAGCTAGTCTATTGTTTACTGAATTTCACTTTATACCTGATCCCATTTTGTGATTATTTGATATATTTATTCATAATAAGTCATAAATTATCATATCTCTCCCTCTCTTGTGATTATAATATATATATGCCAGATAGATAGATAGATAAATAGATAGATATACCCATTTGACCAAACTCATTACACTTTACATAGAAATTGGGTGCATTATACTGTATGCAATTTTTATCATGTTTCAAACTATTATAATATTCAGAATTGGTGAAGAGACATTTCAATCATTTCATCAAGTGTTTAGTTTATAACAAATATAGTAAGGTCACAACATTGTGGCTGTTGTCCGGGCAGTGGTCGGTCACCGATTACCGCCATCGGCTACTGCTGCCGATCACCACTGCCGGGCGGTCCCTTGGCAATCCAGCGGTTGGGGGACGAAGGGAGGGGGGTGTGGGTCACTGGGCTTGGGCATCCCCAGGCGCGGTAACCTGAGGGCCGGGGTCTGCGTCTCCGGGCCGCAGACGAGAGTGGGGAGACGGACGCTTCCTAGTTACCAGTGGACGATGAGTAATGAATACGGAGACAATCACACACTCTGGAGATAAGGTTGGGCTCCAAGTCTGAGTTTATTGGGTGAGCTCTGATATTTATACAGAGCAGGAGGGCTGAGTGGGGCGGGGGATGGGTAAGGTATGCTGGGCGGATTCTGATTGGCTGGGATGGGTTTATGTCCATATAAGGTATGGAATGTGTATGAGAGAAAGGGGGTGGGGCGGAGCTGCAGTGGCCATCTTGAAGCACATGGCAAGGAGAGGTCGCTACCGGTGTCAGCAGCTAATTGGCTGTGGTAGCTACAAGAGCGTCCGTACCTGGTTGGTTGTGGCATTTGGTGCCAAGACGGTGTCTAAGCCCTGGTTTTCTCGGGCAGTGTGCTCGGAGCGTCCGTACTGCCCTCGCCCCTCCCCCTACACCTCCTCCTACATCTCCCCGTCTTCTATTATATAATAGAGGGGAGAAGTGGTAGGTGTAGGGGTTTTCTTGACTGTGCCTGTCTTAGGTTGTCCCCCTCTGGTGGTCTTATCCATCATTGACTGCCAGCCAGGTCTTTGTGGGGGGGTCGCAATGGCCACGCCTGTCTTAGGTTGCCCCTCTCTGGGGGTCTTACCCATCCCTGGCTGCCAGCCAGGTTTTTGTGCATGAGGGGATATTTTTAGCAGAACTTCCAAGTATATAATGTGCACCTGCCCAGTGGCTGCTGATTCATTTGCTCCTTTCAGATCGGTTTTGGGGGGTGTCGAATGTAAACGGAGGAGGGGAATAACCGGGTGGTGTCTGCTGGAAAAAGGGGAAGAGGGGGATTCACAGTTTAGTGTTCCCATTCAGTCGTGTCATTTGATGCTGCCCTGGGGGCTGCTGTGGCAGCCGTTGGTACTGTGGATACTGAATTTGGCAGGTTAGTAACGATATGCTCTGAATTTGTTTTTGGATAAATTTGACAACACAGGGAGCTATGAGAAGGAAAAAAAGAAAGGTTAAAAAGGGGGTGATAATGGGGGCTAGCCAAGCTGAGAGCGGGGAGTTGAAACAAGAAAAGAGTGATTTTTGTGTTCCATATTTGTTGGCTAAATCATTGAGGAGATTGAACAAGGTTTGGACATTTTGTTCTACTACCCCGGACTCATTGATATAGTAATAGCACTCTTCCTGTAAAAAAACACAATTTCCACCTTTTTCTGCTGTTAGGAGGTCTAGGGCACAGCAGTTTTGGAGAGCCACTTGTGTGATTGATGTAAGTTGCCTTTGGAGAGACACCAGGGATTGGGCGGTAGAGTCAAAGGTGACTTGTAATGTGTTACGGAAACCTTCAGCCTTGACTACAGTGTGTCCCAGGGCGCCGCCAGCCAATAGGGTGGCTACGACTGAGGTGGTAAGGCCGGTGCCTATAAGGAGGGGGAGGAATGCTGCTCTTTTCGGGCAAGAGGGTGTCATAAGAGAGCTTACTTCGTATTTGGTGTAAAGGGTTAACTGGGGGACCAGAGAGACTAGCAAGCAAGGACTGGGTGAAGATGTATTAACGCAGGGGGTCAGGGCAGAATTGCACCAGAAGCAGAAGCCTTGTGGGGCGAACAGTGTGGAAGTTACTGAGACATTACTAATGCATGGGTAGGTACTAGGAGTGAGGGCAGAGTTGGAAATAATGTAGCACGTTATGTTTTCTAGAGACGCATTAAAAAGGGGAATGTTGAGGATAGATGGGCCATTGCAGGCTGTGCTATTTGTGGCATTTAAGGGGCCACCATAGACGGGTACGGAGGCCATGAGGGGGTGGCCAAGGGAGGTGCATAAGAAGCAAGAGCTAGTGTTGGGGGCAATACCCGAGGCGTTGAGGAGGTTTAGGGTATTGGTATGAATCTGAACCCACGTAAGGGGCTGATAGGGGGAGAGGGCTAGTGCAAGCTGTTTCTCTGCTTTAATAACTGTTTCTTCAGTCCTTTTAATGGGTGTGGCAGCTGGAGAGGAGCTGTGGAGCATGTATTGCCGAGCGATATCGATAAAGCTCGATGGGGTGGACCAGGTTGAGTACAGTGCAGCCCTAACTCCATTCTGCCATCTCTGATCCTAGGGGTCAGAGATTCGGATGTAAAAGCCAGTGTGGTTTTGAAAGAATGTAGATAACAGTGACAAAGTGGCAACATTGATGACACAGGACCAGTACGGGCAGCCTCCATATGAGGAATCGTACCCATTGCTGGTACAGTAGCTATCTTTCTGTAGGTGGGGGAAGCATAAATATGGGCGGGAGTAACCAAACGTGCTAGCGGGGTTGATGTGGATAGTAATGGGTTGCCACATCCCATAGTAGGACAAGAGGCAGTGCCAATGGGCTTACTTACAGTCTGAGAGTTTGTGGAAATGATCTCTTGCACGGAGAATGTCCAGGGGTAGAAGTTTCCTTCATCGATCGGTTGTAGGCGTGAGAGGATTTGTAGGAGGAGCGGGAGGAGGGGAGTCAGCCTCAACATTGCTAGTTAAGGGTGGAGCTGTAGGTTCTGAAGAAGATGCTGGCCGAACACACCTACTGGGTAGCCAGATGGGGTGTTCTGAATTTTCTGGAAAGACACAAGCAAAACCTCTTCCTTGGGTGAGGAGGGGATGGGGTCCATGCCATGTGTTGGTGAGCGGGTCTTTCCATCGCACTAATGGTAGTGGTGTGGGACTACCGCTAAGGCCTTCCCAGTGGCTGGAGGCCAGGGAGACACCTGCTTGGTTGAAAGAGAGGAAATTCAAAGTGATGAGCACCCTATTGAGTATTTCCTTGGGGGTTATATCAGTGGCTTTTCGCCCCTTAGTGAATTTTTTGATCATTTGCTTAAGTGTCGCATGGGAGCGCTCCACGATGGCCTGACCTTGTGGGTTGTAGGGGATGCCTGTGACGTGAATGATTTTCCATTCTAGGCAAAACTTTTGGAAGGTAGAGGATGCATAGCAGTGTCCATTGTCTGTTTTTATTTTCCATGGCACGCCCATTGAAACTATGGCTTGCAGGAGGGTGGATATGGCATGCCTGGCTTTCTCCCCTGCGGCTGCGCTTGCTATAATGTACTGGGAGTAAGTATCAATAACAACATGTACATACTTCATTTTGCCAAACTCAGACACATGGGTGACATCCATTTGCCAAAAGGCATTGGCCATAGTCCCCTAGGGTTGATGCCTTGTGGTTGTAGTGGACCAAGTGGTAAAAAGGGGCTGCAGGAGCTGCAGGCTTTTACCAGGTGTTTGCATTGCTGATGCGACAGGCTCGGAAATAGTGTGTGTAGAGAGTGGGTTGACATATGAAAACATGAGTGGAGCAACCTGGCCTGGTTGACCAGCGAGGTGACAAGGATTAGAGCTTTGTCAGCTTGTTTGTTCCCTCGGGTCAGGGGACTGGGAAGGTTGGTGTGAGAGCGTAAGTGCTGTAAGTACCAGGGAAGCCTCCAATTTTCCAAGGTATCTTGGGTGTGGCGGAGGAGATCATCCAGGGGGGTGTGTTGCCGTGGAGAACAGCCAGCGGCAGCGCTCTGACTGCTTGGGCAGCAGAAGCGCTGTCAGTAAAGATATTTAGTGGTAGGTTCTGGTGGTGTGAAAGAGAATTATAGATGGCAAAAAGTTCACCAAATTGGACAGAACCACCGTGCTGCTCCCTCCAAATTTTGTCTGTGCGGCCCTTCTGTTGGAGAATGAAGCAACTGAACTGTTTGTTTGCGTCAGTAAAGAGGAGGGGTGCTTCAGGAATCGGGGTGGAGGAAGGGAAGATGGAAGGGTGGTGGGTGCAGGGGAGCTGTGCGAGGGCAGTGAGGAGTTGGTGTTTGGGGGCATGATTATCAATCTTTCCTGGAAAGCCCTCTAAAAGGAGTTGCATGTCTAAGTTATTTGCGGCAAGGTGGTCGGTCTGTTCTGCTGTAAAGGGGAGCACCAGGATATCTGGCTCCACGCCATAGAGGCGTATGGCTGTTTTCTGTAACTTTCTGCCTAGTATGCAAATGGCAGTTACATGTGGAACAATCTTTCCTAGGTGACTATAGGCAAGGTGGACCCAATACAGGGGGTTTGTCTGAAAGAAGACTCCAGTGGGTACCTCCTTTGTGGCCAGGACAATGGCTATTAAGGGGGTATTCAGATCGAACCGATCCAGGGACAGGTCTCATATTTTTTCATTGAAATTCTTTATGGAGGTCTGGGCAGAGTTAGTAAGAGTTCGGTGGCTCTTTGGGTCAGAGTCACCTTCTAGCAACTCGAAGAGTGGCTTAAGTTCAAAGGTAGTCATGTTCAGGTGAGGTCGGACCCAGTTAATGGTCCCACAAATTTCTTGGAGTCTCGCTAGGGTGCAGGTGTCGGGGAGCTGAATGATTGCAGAGATAGGAGAGACTCTGTCGGATATGCAGTATCCTAAAAATTCATATGGGGAGCGAGTCTGGACTTTCTCAATGGCAATCTGAAGCCCCAGTTGGTCAATGTTGGAAAGGAGCACTTTAAAGCAGGTGTGGAGATGTTTGGGGTCGGTGTGGGCTATCAGAACATCATCCATGTAATGGATCACCTGGCAGTACTCAGTCAGCAGCTGTACTGCAGGGCAGATAAAAAGCTGACATAAGGTGGGGCTGTTCTTCATACCCTGGGGAAGCACAGTCCATTGAAACTGTTCAGAGGGAACTGCATTGTTAATGGATGGAATGGTGAAGGCAAAGTATGGCCGATCCTCAGGGTGTAAGGGAACAGAGAAGAAGCAATATTTCAGATCAACTTGAAAACATGTAGTTATTGTGAAAGATGGCAGAAGGGTGGGGAAGGCCGGGCTGTAAGGACCCCATTTTTTCCCTGTGTGAATTAATGGCTCTAAGGTCATGAAGTAGTCTCCACTTATTTGAGGTTTTTTTCTGTATGACAAAAATTGGAGAGTTACGGGGACTGGTAGAGGGTTCTATGTGGCCCATAGCCAGCTGTTGTCGGATTAACTCTAGAAGTTGTGGGAGCTTGGATCGAGGCAGCGGCCACTGGTCCACCCAAATGGGGCTGCCAGTATCCCACCTGAGCTTTGGCAGGGCGGGCTTCTTAACAGTCATTAATGGTAGAGCAGTGGCCATTATGATTGGGGGGGGGTTGTTCAGTGGTTAACATTACTCTGAGTTGGGTGAAGACATCTCTGCCCCAGAGGGTGTTATCTAAATGGGGCAGGACAAGAGGTTGAAATTTGCCTGAGCACCCTTCCAAATCAGACCAGCTAAGTGGGTGACGTGTTCGTTGGGAGGTTCGCAGGCCTTTCACTCCCTCTATGATAGGGCCCACTTTCAATGGCCAGGAGGGGATAACGTCCTTGGCGGAAAGGACCGAGACATCAGCTCCTGTATCTATATGCCCTTTTACCTTCTGTCCCTCTACTGACAGAGTAAGCCTGGCTTTGTTCTGGGTAATGGGGATTGTCCAGTACACCCCAACCAGTCTGGGTGGATTATGGGGTGGGGCGTGATCTGGCAACAAATCTCCATTTTACAATTGCTGAATAAATGCTTTCCCCCCGCAAGTACAGGTGTACAGGGGTAGGGGGGATGGGCTGCTTTTCCTTTGCAGGGGGGGTATCGGGGGTCGGTCATGGGGGATTTCCTCTCTTAGGGGCGGGGCTGAGAGGTGCCCCATAGGGAGTATAAAGGTGGCAATGGGCGACCATCTATATCTGAGTTAGAACGGCAGTCTCGCTTCCAGTGGAAGCCCTTCCTGCATCGGGGGCATTTGAAGGGGGGGTTGTTTCCTGCTTGGACTGGAGGCAGAACATATTTATTCGGACACTCTTGCGTGAAATGCCCATTTTGGTGACATGAGAAGCATGTGCTCGCACGCGTGACCGCATTTATGGAGACAGTTAATGCCTGTATCAGGAAATCAGTTAGATTTTTAAACATTTTATCTTGATGCTCAGCGAGGGAGGCAGCCAAGACAGTGGCAGAGTTAGATCCGATGTCCCTGCAAGCAAGGACCCAGTCCTCAGTACTGCCGTTTCTTAGTGGGTCAATAGCTTTGTGGCACTCTCCGTTCCCACCTTCCCACAGCAGGCTGGTCATAAGGGCCTGTGCGGTGGCTGCGTGTGCTACTTTGCGCTCTACGGCTTCCTTGACTCTGCTATAGAAATCAGCAAAGCTCTCATTGGGCTTTTGAACTAACTGAGACATCGTGATAGGAGTGCCCTTGGGGTTTATTTTGCGAAACGCCCGTTGAGCACAGAGGCGACATTGCTCAAAATAGCTGACATCATTATCCGCCCGTGACTTGGGGGTGGAGTAAATGCCTTCACCTTTTAGCGCATCAGCCATTACGGTGGATTTTGAGGCTCTGGTGCGGTGGGCTAGGGCCTCGGCCTCATCGTAATAAAGAGCCTTCCAGGTGATAGAGTCACCTGGGGTTAAAATAGCGCGAGCCAGGTTTTGCCAATCGATGGGGCAATTGATTTGTAGGGAAATGTTGTCCAATAGCATTTGGGCATACAGGCTGTTGAGGCCGTCCTCTTGGACGGCCTTCCGGAGGGTAGTTATGGTCTTAGAATCATGGGGTACCAGAGTTCGTGGCAGTCGGTACAGCGATGCTGATTCACCGGAAATACCCGGGGTGAGGGTTGCGCAGGGAGAGGGGCCGCTGCTCCCTCTCTTGAAGCAGTGAGTTCCCCCCTCGGAGGAGGGGATTTTTTAATGGAAGGTTTTTGGGGGAAGGGGGCCTCTTCTGGGCATGGGCTTGTTTCGGGGGGGAGGGGGTCTTTTAAAGGGAATTTGCCCTCACAGAATGCATCGAGTAACTTGGGGGGAGGGGACGTGTCTGCGGGAAAGTTGGGCATAGGGCCTGAGTGGAACTCAGAGAAAGACGGGCAAAGAGGGGCAGAGGCAGCATATAAAGGGGGAGCCTCCGTGCCAGCATATAGAGGAGAGGCCTCGGTGCCCAGGGGTTCAGCTAAATGCGGGAGAGTTTGCTTTTATTCATTGAATTCTTTATCGAGGTCAGGGGGAGTGGGTGCCGGATCCTCAGGCGGGGCGCCTGTTAAGCAGGGGTAAATGGCAAGTAGGGCTGGATAAGGCCAAGTGGGAAGTTCTTCCCTTCATGGACCTCAGTCGAGCATACGCATTTCAAGAGTTTAGTCCATGTTTGAGGATCCCATAAGGAAGCTGTAGTAAGCCAGGGGTTGAATTGGACAATTAGGTCCCAGTATTGTGCAAGCTCCTTTTCAGAAATTTTAATGCACCGGCTGGCTAAGAGCACAATGGAGGATCTGGGCCTGAGTGGTTCTTACAGAAGAGGGAAGGTTTCCCATGAGGGAAAATATTTACACGGGGTTACTCACATGAAAGTGCGCATGGCGCGATTACTGCTGGTCACCGTCTGGTCTCGAGGGGTCCCTGTTCGAGCGCCAGCTGTGGCCGTCATCCAGGCGGCGGTCGGTCGCCGATCACCGCTGTCGGCTGCCACCGCCGATTGCTACCATCGGGCGGTCCCTTGGCGATCCGGCGGTCAGGGAAAGAAGGGAGGGGGGTGCGGCTCACTGGGCTTGGGTGTCCCCAGGCGCGGCAACCTGAGGGCCGGGGTCTGCGTCTCTGGGCCGAAGACAAGAGTGGGGAGACAGATGCTTTCTAGTTACCAGCGGCCGATGAGTAACGAATACGGAGACAATCACACACTCCAGAGATAAAGTTGGCTCCAAGTCTGAGTTTATTGGGTGAGCTCTGATATTTATACAGAGTGGGAGGGCTGAGTGGGGCGGGGGATGGGTAAGGTATTCTGGGCGGATTCTGATTGGCTGGGATGGGTTTATGTCCATATAAGGTATGGAATGTGTATGAGAGAAAGGGGGCGGGGCCGAGCTGCGGTGGCCATCTTGAAGCACATGGCAAGGAGAGGTCGCTACTGGTGTCAGCAGCCGATTGGCTGCAGTAGCTACGAGAGCATCCGTCCCTGGTTGGGTGCGGCATTTGGCGCCAAGAGGGTGTCTACACCCTGGTTTTCTCGGGCAGTGTGCTCGGAGCTTCCATACCGCCCTCGCCCCTCCCCCTACACCTCCTCCTACACAATATGTTATATTTTTTCTTTTATAATTTATACAGCATTTACTTTGTAATTGATTTCAACAGTACCTTTTCAGATCCTAAAACACTGACTTACATTGTTATATATACATTTTTCAATGAATAAATACATCATGCAATTCTATGCTGATACAAAGTTAGATGATTTCCCTGGAGAAATACTATTAGTTAAGGTTCACCTATGACGCCGAGTGTGTAGATTTTACATTGATTTGTCTTTGGTTTGTTGTTTTTTTTATTTTTTTCATTTTAAAAACATTTTTTAAAGTATATTATTCATATATGAACATACATCAATAATATGTACAGTAAAAGTTGTGAAACTTACAATACAAGCATGCATAAAATTATAGAGGGTTCCCACACATCACCCCACCACAAATAACATGCATAATTGTGAAATATTTGTAAGAAGTTATGAAACAGCATCATCAAAGTATTATGACTAACTATAGACCACATCTTACATTTGGTGTATTTTTCCATCAACACATCCTATTTTTTTGTTGTTGTTGTTCATAAACCATGTAATTTATCTATAGTGTTCAATCAATGACAATTGTTATAATAGATTTGTGCAGTCATCACTGCAATCAATATTAGAGCATGTTTATAACTCAAAAACAAAAACAAAATATAAGCTATTAGCATACCCATATATTAGGACTACTAATTACAAATTCTATCATGTGCTTTCATCATTTCTATTCATTTCCAAACATTTACAAACTACTTTTTACCAATTTTGCACAGTTTAAACCTCAGCTTTCCACTCTTTAACAACATTTTATTTTCTGGTGACATATATTCTAGCTATTAACTCCAGGAGTTTGCTCATTACATTCAGTTCATAATAATGAAATCATATAATATTTGTCCTTTTTTTCCCTGCTTGCTTCCCTCAACATAATCTTCCAGGTTGATCCATGTTGTCATATGCTTCATAATTGCTTTTCTTCTTTCAGTTGAATAATATTGAATCATTTGTATATCTATACCACAATTTCTTTATCCATTCATCAAGTGATGGACACCTGGGTTGTTTCTATCTTTTGGCAACTGTGAGTAATGTTGCTATGAACATCAGTGTGTAGATGACTGTTCATGTCATTGCTCTCAGTTCCTCTGTGTATATACCTAGTAATGGATTTGCCAGGTCACATGGTAGATCTCTATCTAACTTCCTTAGTAACCACAAAACAGACTTTCACACTGTCTGTATCATTCTACATTCCCTCCAACAGTTAATAAGTGCTCCTATCTATCCACATCCTCTCCAACACTTGTAATTTTATGTTTTTTAAAATAGTGGCCATTCTAGTAGGTATAAAATGATATCTCATAGTTTCAATTTGCATTTCCATAATAGGTAGTGATGTTGCAATTTTTTCATGTTTTTTTTTCCATTTGCATTTCTTCTTTTGAAAAAAGGTCTATTCAGGTCTTTTGCTCATTTTTAATTGGGCCATTTTGTCTTTTTATTGTTGAGGTGTAGGATCTCTTTATATATCAGGGATATTAGACCCTTGTCAGATGTGTGATTTCCAAATATTTTCTCCCATTGAGTATGCTGCCTTTTTTCCCCTCTTCATAAAATCATTTGAGATGTAGAAGTGTTTAATTTTGGGGTGGCCCCATTTATCTATTTTTTTCTTTCGTTGCTCATGCTTTGATTGCAATGTTTTAGAGACCCCTAAATACTACAAGGTTTTGTGAATGGTTCCCTACATTATCTTCTAGGAGATTTGTGGTCTTGGCTTTTATATTTAGGTCTTTGATCCATTTTTCATTTATTTTTGTAAACGGAGTGAGATAGGGGTCATCTTTCATTCTTTTGATTATGGGTATCCAGTTCTCCCAGCACCATTTGTTGAAGAGAATTTTCTGTCCCAGAAAAGTAGGCTTGTTAGGCTTATCAAAAATCAGTTGACTGTAGAGATAAGGATTTATTTCTGAAATCTCAGTTAGATTCCATTAATCAATGTGTCTATCTTTAAGACAATGCCATGCTGTTTTGACCACTGCAGCTTTATAATACACTCTAAGTTCAGGATGCGTGGGTACTCTGACTTTGCTCTTCTTTTTTGAATGTTTTTTGGCTATTCAGGACCCCTTTTCCCTTCAAAATAATTTTGATATTTGATTTTTCTATTTCTGTAAAGTAAGCTGTTTGAATTTTGATTGATATTGTATTGACTCTATAAATCAATTCGGGTAGAACTGACATCTTCATAATATTTAGTCTTCCAAACCATGAACACGAAATGTTCTTCCCTTTGTTTAAGTCTTCTTTGATTTCTTTTAGCAGTGTTTTGTAGTTTTCTGAAAAAAGATACTTTCTGTTGCTGGTTTAATTTATTCCAGGATATTTGATGTTTTTTTGTTGCTATTGTAAATGGAAATTTTTTCTTGATTTCCTCCTCAACTTGCTCATTACTAGTGTATAGAAACACTAATGATTTTTGCAAGTTGATCTTGTATCCTGCCACTTTGCTGAACTCATTTATTAGCTCTAATAGCTTTGTTGTAGTTATTTAATGATTTTGTAAATATAGGATCATGTCATCTGTGAATAGTGAAAGCTTTACTTCTTCTTTTCCATTGGGATGCCTTTACTTTCTTTTTCTTGCATAATTACTCTAACTAGAAATTCTAGCATGATGTTGAATAACATTGGTGTGACAGTAGGCATCCTTTTCTTATTCCTGATCTTAGAGGGAAAGCTTTCAACCTCTCTCCATTGAGTGAGATGTGGACTGTAGGATTTTCATACAAGCCCTTTTTTATGTTGATGAACTTTCCTTCTATACCTATCTTCTGAAGTGTTTTTATCAAGAAAGGATACTGGATTTTTTCAAATGCCTTTTCTATATCAATCAAGATGATCATGTGGCTTTTTCCTCTGATTTGTTAATGTGGTGTGTTATATTAATTGATTTTCTTATGTTGAACCACCCTCTTTGCATACTAGGAATAAAACCCATTGATTGTGGTATAAAATTCTTTTTATATGCTGTTGGTTCGATTTGCGAGTATTTTGTTGAGAATTTTTGCACCTATGTTCATTAGAGTGATTGGTCTTTTCCTGCAGTATCTTTATCTATCTTTGGTATTAGAGAGATGCTGGCATCATAAAATATGTTGGGTAATTTTCCCTCCTTTTCAATTTGTTGGAAGAGTTTAAACAGATTTGGTATTTATTCTTCTCAAAATATTTGGCAGAATTCACCTCTGAAGCAATCTGGCTCTGGATTTTTCCTTGTTGGAAGATTTTTGATGACTGATTAATTTTCTTTACATGTGATTGGTTTATTCAGTTCTTCTATTTCTTGTAGAGTCAATGTATGTTTTTTGTGCATTTCTAGGATTTTGTCGATTTCATCTAGATTGTCTGGTTTGTTGACATACAGTTTCTCATAATATCCTTTTATGATCCTTTTTATTTCTGTGGGGTCAGTTGTAATGTCCCCTCTGTCATTCCTGATATTTATTTGTAACTTCTTTTTTTTTTCTTTGTTAGTCTTGCTAAGGTTTTTTCAATTTTATTGATCTTCTCAAGGAGCCAGTTTTTGTTTTGTTGTTTTTCTCCATTGGTTATTTCATCTCAATTTCATTCATTTCTGGGCTATTTTATATTTCTTTCTTTCTGCATGTTTTGGGAATAGTTTGCTGTTCTTTTTCTAGTTCCAACAGATGTGCAGTTAAATCTTTGCTTTTAGCTCTTTCTTCTTCTTTAAAATAGGCATTTGGGATTATAAATTTTCCTTTCAGCACTGCCTTTACTCTATCCCATAAGTTTTGATAAGTTGTGTGCTCATTTTCATTTTGTCTTGAGATATCTGCTAATTTCTCTTGCAATTTCTTCTTTGACCCACTGATTGTTTAAGAGTGTGCTGTCTAGCTTCCAAATATTTGTGAATTTTCCCCTTTTTCATCCATTATTGATTTTCAGCTTTGTTCCATTATGATCATAGAAGATGCTTTGTACAATTTGAATCTTCTTAAATTTATTGAGAGCAGTGTTCTGGCCCATCATATGGTCTATCCTGGAGAAAGATCCATGAGCACTTGAGAATGCATAACCTGCTGATTTGGGATACCATGCTCTGTATATGTCTGTCAGGTCCAGCTCATTTATCATATTGTTCAAGTTATCTGTTTCCTTATTGATCTTCTATTTCTCCCATCTATTGATTGAGTGGTGTGCTGAAGTCTCCAAGTATTAATGTAGAGACAGCTATTTCTTTTTTCATTTTTGCCAGAGTTTGCCTCATGTAATTTGCGGCACCCTGATTGTGCATACATATTTATGACTGTTACAACTTTCTGGTGGATTGTCTGTTTTATTAATATATAATGGGCCTTCTGAATCTCCTATAACATTTTTGCTTTTAAAGACTATTTTGTCTGACACTATTATAGCTAACCCTTCTTTCATTTGGTTACTCTTTACATGAAATATCTTTTTACACCCTTTCACTGTCAGTCGTTTTGCTACCTTGCATCTAAGCTGTGTCTCCTGCAGACAGCTTGTGGGTAGCTCATGTTTCCTTATCGATTCTGTCAGCTCTTTTGATTGAGGAATTTAATCCATTAACATTCAATGTTATTACTGTAAATGCATTACTTACTTCAACCATTTATCCTTTGGCTTTCAAATATGATATCTTATTTTTCTCCATCTTTTTACCCTTTTGGTTACCCTTTCTGATATTCTTTACTTCTATACTCTTCTATCCTCTTCTCCAAGACTCTCTCTCTTCTCTTTTCTTTTCTGGCAGAAATCCCTTTAGTTTCTGTTAATCTGTGAATATTTAAAACTCACCACAATACTTGAAGGACAGTTTTGCCTGATAAATAATTCTTGAATGGCACTTTTTCTCTTTCAGTACCTTAATTAAATTATACCACTGCCTTCTGACCTCCATGATTTCTGAAGAGAAATCTGCACTAAGTCTTATTGTATGTTCTTTGTATGTGATGTTTCACTTCTCCCTTGTTACTTTCAGAATTTTCTCTTTATCTTTAGCATTTTGCATCCTGAATATTATGTGTCTTAGGTTAGGTCTCTGGATTTATTGTAATTGGAGAACACTTTGCTTCCTAGACACGTGTATAAAAATGTCTTTTATAAGATTGAGAAATTTTTAAAAATTCAATTTTATTGATACATATTAATAAAATATACAATTCGTGCAAAGTATACCATCAATGGTATTTGGCATAACTACAGAATTGTGCATTCATCACTTCAATCATTATTTCATTAATAATAATAAACAAAAAAACCGACAAAGAAAATTCTTGTACATAGCTGCTATTTCTTGCTATTCTAACACATTTATTTTACTAAACATTTTATTGAGATATATTCACATACCCTATGTTCTATGCAATTTTTATAATCAGTGGTTATTAATATAATCACAATATTCTACATTCATCAACTCAAAAATTTAAGAACAATTTCATTACTCCAAAAAGAAAGACTCCATGCACCTTAGCATTCTTTCCCCAGCCCTACATAGCCACTTATCTAATTTCATCTTTATAAATTGATTTACATTTACATTTTATATAAATGGAATCATACAATATGTAGTATTCTGCATCTCATCTCCTTCACTTAGTATAATGTTTTGTTTTTGTCTGATATTAATATTTTGTAGTATTATCCTACATTTGTTCAACTTCAAAAAACAATTCATATATATGCAATTTTATCTGTATTCATATTTCAATTAACATATTTATATTTCATGTAATATATTTAGTTTATAATAGAGCAGTCATACAGTATTTGTCCTTATGTGTCAGGCTTGCTTCACTCAACATAACTATGTCCTCCAGATTCAAACATGTTGTCATATGTTTCATGACTTCAATTCTTCTTAATGCTGCATAATATTCTATGGTGTGTATACTGCACAATTTTGTTATCCATTCATCAGTTGATGGACACCTGGGTTGCTTCCAACTTTTGGCTATCATGAATAATATTGCTATGAACATCGGTGTACAGATGTCGATTTGAGTCACTGCCCTCAGTTCTGTGTATATACCAAGCAATGGTATTGCCAGGTCCCATGGCAAGTCTGTATTCAACTTCCTTAGGAATTGCCAAACAATCCTCCACAGTGGCTGTACCATTCTATATTTCTATATTCCCACCAACACAGAATAAGTGTTCCTATCTCTCCACATCCTCACCAACATTTACAGTTTTCTGACTTTTTAATAGCAGCCTGTTTAATAGGTGTGAAATGATATCTAATTGTAGTTTTGATTTGCATTTCCCTAATCATTAGTGATGTTGAGTAGTTTTTCATGTGTTTCTTCTATATTTGTGTTTCTTCTTTAGACAATTATCTTTTCAACTTTTTAGCTGATTTTTTAATTGGATAGTTTGTCTTTTTATTGTTGAATTGTATGATCTCCTTATATATCATGGATATTAAATGCTTATCAGATAATTGATTGTGAAATATTTTCTCCCATTGAGTTGGCTGCCTTTTCACCCTTTGACAAAGTCTTTTGAGGTGCAAAAGTGTTTAATTTTGAGGAGGTCCCATTTATCTATATTTTTCTTTTGTTGCTTGTGATTTGGGCTTAAGGTTGAAGAAACTAATACTGCCTACCACAATATCTTGAAGATGATTTCCTACATTTTCTTCTAGAAGTTTTATGGTTGTTGTTTTTATGTTTAGATCCTTGATCTAATTGAGTTAATTTTTGTATAAGGTGTAAGATACGGATTTTCTTTCTTTTGGATATGGCTACCCATTCTCTCCGGACCAGTTTTTGAAGACTCTTCTGGCCCACTTGAGTGGGCTTAACAGCCTTTTTAAAAATCACTTGGCTGTAGATGTGAGGGTTGATTTCTGAGTTATTGATTCAGTTTCATTGGTCAGTCTGTTGGTCATTATGCCAATACCATGCTGTTTTTATCACTGTAGCTAAATAATATACTTTAAAGTCAGGAAGTGAGAGTCTTCCACATTTGTTCTTCTTTTTTCAATACATTTTTGGCTTTTTGTAGCCCTTTACCCTTTCAAGTAAATTTGATTATTGGCTTTTGATTTCTGGGAAAAAAAAGCTGTTGGGATTTTTATTGAGATTACATTGAATCTGTCAATCAGTTTGGGTAGAATTGACATCTTAACAATATTTAGTTTTCCAATCCATGAACACAGAATATCTTCCCATTTATTTAAGTCTTCTTTGGTTTCTTTTACCAATGTTTTGTACTTTTCTGAATACAGGTCTTTTTGTCTTTGGTTAAGTTTATTCCTAAATATTTGGTTGTTTTACTTGCTATTAAAAATGGAATTTTTTTCTGATTTCCATTCCATTTTTAATAGCACCTTTATTTTATTTTTAATCTCACTTGTTGTCTCTTTCATTCCCTCAAGTTCTATTATTTTTCTAT
>JAQZBX010055973.1:0-18291 GCA_029593785.1 Cabassous unicinctus
TAGTTCCTGGGCTGGTGGCTGAGCCAAATCAGCACCCTTAGATACAGGCAACCTCCCTCCAGGCTCCTTTGTGACTCCTCCAACAGTACCCCCAGCCTCTCTGGGCTCATGCAGTTTTAGTTCATAGATTGCTTTCATCAAGTTAGGGAGAAAAGTTTGGATTTTACATAATAATAAAGGTCTGTCAGTGGTATGCTGCTTACTATAAGGTGGGCACTACACTTAGTGTTCATGTCTGTTAATGAGCCTGGTTGCTGTCAACAAAGGATAGATTCAGAGACACAGAATTGTAGAGACTGGAAGACTGGAAGATAGGCAGGAACCAAGGAAAGACTGGAGGGCTGGGCACCAGGATCCATAGCAGATAGCAGAAGCCATGTTGCAGGAACCACCTGCCTTCAGGCTGCTGCAGCTCTGACTGATGGGTGTAACCTCCAGCCTCACCAACTGCTTTCATCATCACCCAAGATCCAACGTCCTGGGAGTATCTAGCTGCCTATAAGTCATGTTCCCACCTCCTGCTTGCCCTGGGGTGGAGGGAAAGGGGATCTGTCCTTTGGATTTTCTAATGGGAAGTAGGCTCTATCACAAGGTTGTATACAACTGGGGACTCCCTAAAAAGATTAGGTACGAATAAGAACAGGGTTGTATATACTGGGTAGTGTCTTCCTCTCAAAAAAATGAGTGTCTAAACAAACAAACAAAAAAAACAAAAACAAAAAATAAATAAATAAAAAAAAATGAGTGTCTATTATGGCTTTCCCCTTTGGCTGCCCAATATTTACATATGCCCTTCCTACCATACTCTTACATAGGAAAAGAAAATACCTCCACCGAACATAATGCAACTATCCCCTGTATGGGGGGAAACACTGGCACCCTCTCCTTGGAAGTTCTCTTCTCTGAGAAGATCTTCTTTCCTTTGTCCATTTGTCTTCCATGGCCACATCAGAGATGAGCATTGGGAAAGTCTTTTGGGGGGGCTGCAGTGCTTTAGTAGTTCTTTTTCTGTTTTCATGAGTTGGAGGGTCTTGAGATTGACTGCCTTTGGATCAAGGAATCACAAACCACTGTTAGCCAAACTTCTTTGGCAGTATAGCTCCTGAAAAAAAATTGTAGTTTTTTTTTTTCCAGGAGGTACCGGGGATTGAACCCAGGACCTCATACATGTGAAGCAGGCATTCAACCACTGAGCTACACCTGCTTCCCTGTAGTTGGCTTTTAAGGTTTATTTGCTTCCATGGACTAAGTAATCAAAACCAGAGATACTGCCAGTTCCCAAAGTTTTGGACCTAGAACCTCGTCAGAGAATTTATCTCCTGAAACTGGATCTGGCCTTGGTACTCTGCAGACTGCCTTAGCTCTTGGTTTAATGGAATCCACCTGGGGACAGTAAGAAGTCTAAGAAGCAATAAAGTAGGGTGGTACCTCTAATTTTAAAGTGCTACGTCTTCATGGTGGGAGTGCGTATCCCTTTTCTCAGGCCACGGAATGCAGAACAGGTGGTACTTGGGACAGGTCACAACTCTTCTGTCTTCTACCTCTGTACCTCTGCCAGCACTAACTTTGTCAGTCCCAGGTCATTGGCCTCTCAGTCAATTTGGATTGCAGGCAAAGTGTCTTCTCTCTGGCCTTTCAGAGAGGCCTATTTTACAATGAGCTTGTCTTTTCTTGTAGACCTTTAGAATTAGCCTAACACATACTCTGGCATCCTGAATTTCTCTGAAATTCCCTAATGTTGCAGTTAGAAGGTCCAAGTCTCAAGGTACAGCAGACCATGGTTTAAGCAGCTGTTTTACTATTAAATATCAAAGATGATCATCTTGCCAGTTCAAAACAGTAGGTCCTCATGCCGACCACTCTGAGACCTTAGCCACTCCGTGCTTTCTAGGGTGTTACTTGTAACCCTCCACTTCCTGGTACTTTAATTAGGTAAGATGCTTTCTGTTGCAAATAATAGGAAATGCAACTCAAACAGCTTCAACAGTAGAGGATTAATTAATAGAGATGTGGGGCGGCCTTCAAGTGCAATTGGATCCAGAGGTGGATGATGTCATCAGGGCTCCAGCACTAATTCTCTGTTATTTTCATGCCCTGCCCTCCTCTGTGGGTTGTCTTCCTCCTCAGACTAGCCCTGAAAGCAGAGATCGCTGCAGTAGCTCCAAATAGCACGTCTGCAAGTCACGCCATCCAGGGGTGTAAAGAACCTTTGTTCTAGTATTCCAAGCAAAAGTGCCAGGCTCAGTCACATGCCCAGCCCTGAATCGCTTGCTGTGCCTGGGAGGTGGAAATGTGTGGATTGCCTTAGCCTGGATCGCATGTTACACTCCTGGAGCATGGGATGGAATCAGCTTCCCCAGACCCACAGTGATTCCCATGGGGGCTCCCGGGAAGCGTGAAAGTAGATATATATCTGTTAACCAAAAAGGGTCCTCAGTACTCTATATACATTCTTGTTTAATTCTCCTGATAACCCCATATGAATTCTTGTGGCTTATGTGAATGTTAAGTTAGCAAGTGATTCTGAAATTTGTTACCATGGTACGTGTTTTAGTTTACTAATAGCTGCTGGGAGGAATACACCAGAAATGAATGGGTTTTTACAGTGGGATTTATTAGGTTAAAAGCTTACAGTTCTGAGATCTGTAAATGTGTCCAAATCAAGTCATCATAAGAGATGCTTTATCACCAAGCTGCAGCTGTGAGCAGTCAGGTACAAGGCAACGTCTGCTCATCTCTCCCCTCTTCTCCAGGCTCCCGTTGCCTTTGGCTTCTGCCTAAAGTGGCTTCCGGCACTCCCTGGGCCTTCTCTCTTATCTTCTAGGTTCCTCTCTGTCTGCAGCTTTTTTTCTGTGTCTGTAGCTTTTTATTCTTCCATTTATAAAGAACTCCAGTAAGAGGTTTAAGACCCACCGTGGGTCACACAGTCTAATCAGAGACCCTTAACTGAGATCATTTAATCACTATCTACAATAGGTTTACATACACAGGAATGGATTAGCAGGAAAGGAATGATCTCTAGGGGTCTACCCACGTCAAAGTGTCACAGTAAGCATAGCTCCTTTGGAGAAGACACAAATCAATTTCTTTTAGTGGAGCAAATATACTAATTTCACTGAGATGACAAAGTGGACCAAACCAAGACTGTGGAGATAGTGGTCAAAATATGGGAAAACAATCCATTTGTAGGAAAATACGGAAGTATCCTATACCATCTTCTAGGTGTCTCTTTATTACCTTGATAATGAGGGGGAGGGTGTCATGATTTCTTCCCCCAAGGTACCTAGATGCTAAAAAATCAACACACAAAACAAAAACTGTGCTTGAATGGCTTAAATGGATGTTGGGATCACCTTTCAGTTTGGATTGCTTTGTTGTTGAATGATGGTGATACAGGCTTAATTATAAAGAAAGATTGGCTGCTTAATTATTGCTACCTGCAGCAAAGCCCTGTTGTCTTTCTGCAGCTGTTTCTATAAATAAACTTTATATACAGGAATCCACCCTAGGGGCAAAGAGTTCTCATTCAACCTCTTTGCTTAATTTAAATTGCTGGTTTGAGGTGGTTATTTTTGAAACCCTTCTCAGGTTGACTTCCCCCTTAATTCCTAAGCTGTCTTCCCTCATCTGCCAAATTATAAGTAATGCATCTCAACTGGAATGCTTTTAGCATTATACTGAGTCTGAGAACTTGAAATTTGATTTAAATGTTAATTTATTGTGACAAAGGTTGGGCACTCACTTTCCCTTTCCCGGGCAAGTCTTTCCATGGACTTTGGCATTGGACCAGAGGTATCCTTAGCTTCTGCTGCATCTCTAGAGAATGACAGGTGCACACCCCGTCTATTTTGTTCTGAAACACAGTCTGGCCTAATTCAAAATGCGTGAAAACATTCTTAGGGCTGCTCTTAGGTTTTAGTGAAATCTGGATCTCTAGTCTAGGTATAGTTGGCATTAATTTAAAAAATTTTTATTATTAAAAAACTTACACTCTTTTCTTGTTTTAGATATTAAATACTCCCTTATGCAGTTGTTTTTATTTATGGGAGAACCTCTTAGTTTCATCTTAGCTTCTCTTTTTTGGCTCTTCAGAGCACACTTCATTTTAATATTATTATTTTTTAAATAGGGTCAGAAATACAGAATGTATTTGGGGATTCATATAATTTACTAGTAATTAATAGCAAAGAATTACTTAATGGCTAGTCCTTTGTGGTGGTTTGGAGCTGTGTATCCTCCCAGAAAAACATTCTTAAAGTTAATCTATTCCCGTGGGTGTGAACCCATTGTAAGTAGGACATTTTGATGAGGTCATTTCAGTCAGGATGGGTCTTAATCTGATTACTGGAGTCTTTTATAAGAGAATGAAATTCAGACAAAGAGAGAAAAACCACAGAGGAAGCAGCTAGAAGCTGAAATTAAAGGAACCCGGAAGAGAAGGGAGAGACCAGGAGAGGCCGCCATATGCCTTGGCATGTGACAAGCTAAGGACCAAAGATCGCAGGCAGCCAGCCCCAGAATGCCAGTTTCTTGATGATGCTGCAAAAACCATGAGCAAATAAATTCCCATTGTTTAAGCTACCTAGGAAACTAAAACATCCTTCCTAGTTCTATTTAAAGCAGCCCAACTGATTGTAGTTTTTATTGCCTCTAAGAGACCTACTATGTTCTAGACTAGAATAAGAGGGCATTTATTTAAATTGTTAAGACTTAAGCAAGCAGATCAACCTTTATAAGACGTAGTATGCCTGCATGACTCCTAATGCAAAGAATCAAATGTACTTATCCCTCAGTAGTAGGGATATACTTAATGTAATTTAATATGTTTATTAGTATACTGAAGAACTAGTCAGTGTTAGCATACTAAAGTTATACAAAGCTGACTTTGGCATTGGATACATTTAGAGGGAATGGCCCAGATTAATTTAGTTCTGCAACACTATAATATTAGAAAAGGTAACACATATATGTGTACTTTATTATGTGCATATATTAACTATATGAAAAAATTTTGGTATTCTACAACTATTCGATTTGGAGCCTTGGGGATTTAACTTTCCACTATTGGTTGGTTGGGTGGCCACCATATCCATTGGTAGTAGGCATAGAATGCTACCTTTGTAGTGTGCCTACTTTTTAGATTTTCACACTGAGCCAAAGGGAAGCTGTAGTATTTTTGGTTTATTCATATCATGTTAATTTTATTTTGCTGTTATAATGGCATGTCTGTTGGAATGAGAATTAAGAACATTGAGGTCACTCTTGGCAGGCTACACTATATAGGCAACCTCCAATTTATAAGTGGGTTGTGTTCTTTTCTTTATAAGTCAGTTTTAAGTTTGCCCGCGCAGATGTAGTGTTATAAGTGGTGATTGAGTTCTTTAACACAAAATGTAACACGCTCTTAAGTTTGTTACGTTAAGCACATTTCTTAATCTCTATGAGCTTCAATTTCCTTATCTTAAAATGGGGGTCATGATAACAGTGCCTCCCTCATATATTAATGTGTGTTTTAAATTAATTAATGCATGTAGAGCCCTTGGTAGAGTGTCTGAGATATGACAAATATTCAATAAATGTTAGCATCATCATTTTTGTAACATTATTTTTTGGGAATGCATTCTGAATTTCATCGTGGAATGCTGGGAGGACGTAATCCTGGGGGATGCAGGTTCATACAGGTTCAAGTCTAGCACTGAGACACAGAAACTGGTGGAAGGGGATAAGGTGGACTCTCTTGGTGGAGATTTGCCACTTCTGGTTCGGTAGAGAGGCTGGTTTAAGGAAGAAAACAGAGCCCATGGTTTCCTAGTGGCTCTTTCTGTAGGTGGACTTTGCCTCGGAGGATGTGCAGGAGGTTCATTTATGCCATCAGATTGGCAAATGGTACTCAAGCAGCTTGGCGGCAACTGCAGCCGTATCAGTGACTCCTGGTGTGGGTGGAAGGGAAAGGAGGTTATGACATTTTGTGAGGCAGTTGAGGGCCATTTGGAACTATCAATGTTTCATTTCTCTAGTGGAGCTAAGAAACCATCGGAAATAGTTTTGCCCATTTAACTTGACCTCTTTTTCTCTCCCACAGCAGGAAACTATGGCCAAAATGGAGGTGAAAACATCACTTTTGGACAATATGATTGGAGTTGGAGATATGGTTCTTTTAGAGCCTCTCAATGAGGAGACCTTCATCAATAACCTCAAGAAGCGTTTTGACCATAATGAAATATATGTGAGTATACTCTGAAGGTCACCTGTGGAGTTTAGATGTTGTATTTTGTGGCAGAGAGCTGGCTCTTCTTCCTCAGATTCTTCTCTTTTTTTCCCTATCTGTTCATTAGAATCCAGAGGTTTTTCTTTCTACTTATACCTCAGAAAGAGATTTAAGTGGTTGCTGATTTGGCACATGTGTAATATTGATTAGAGTCAAGTCAGACTGTATGCAGCGTATTGTACTGGATACTGAGGGCATTCTAAAGCAAGGAGAATACTTGAGTTTCTGCCCTATGTGGAAAATATGTTTAGAAGGACTTTTGAAATCCATAGGCATCTTCTTGGATGCCTTCCTAAGATAAGCAAAGTATTATCATTGAGAAGATGCTGCTGATTAAAATTTTAAAAACTGAAATTGCAAGGCAGTGAACTGTCAAAAAGGACATTTTTTGACATTTGTAGTTAGTAGGGATGGGAGCAAATTGCCAGATAAGAGTATGTATCTGGTCCCTGGAGATTTGAGAATAGCCATGTCCTGTTTTCTTGGTTTGCCTAAACTGCTGTTGCACATACCTCACAATGGGTTGACTTAAAGAACAGAAATGTCTTGGCTCTTGGTTTTGAGGCTAAAAGAAGTCTAAAATGTAGATATTGGCAAGGCTTGCTTATCCCTGAAGACTGTTCTGGTGCTGGCTTGCCAGCAATCCTCGGTATTCCTGACTTTCCTGTCAAAGGGAGATGTCCTCTTCTTTCTCTTCTGGGTTCTCGCTGACTTCCTGTCTCTCTGTGGCCTTTGCTGACTCTGGTTCCCGGATTAAGGCCCCCCTGCATCAGTTGGTCATACTTTAACTAAAAATAATATCTTCAAGTGGTCCTATTTATAATGGGTTCACATTCACAGGAATGGGATTAAGATTAAGAACATGTCTGTGTTGGGGTACATAATTCAATCTACCATAGCTGCTA
The DNA here is from genome assembly GCA_029593785.1 of Cabassous unicinctus. NCBI lineage: Eukaryota > Metazoa > Chordata > Mammalia > Cingulata > Chlamyphoridae > Cabassous > Cabassous unicinctus. The sequence goes on from JAQZBX010055973.1 coordinate 7,174, forward strand.
TATGAAAGTAAGATGTTGCATACAAAAATGAAAATGTGTAAATGCATACATTTTTATGTCATAAAAATTCTTTTAAAGGATTAAGTACATGGCATTACTTTATCAAGTTCCCCAAGTATGTTTAAAACATGAGTCAAAAATATATTTATTTGCAGCTATTCAAGAATTTGTATAAAACAGTAATTTGCATCTATGGAGGGAGAGTTATGTTGTTAATTAAACCGAGAAAATGGGTTATAGATTCCATGTACAAGCAGCTGAGAAGGAGAGAGGATTGATTTGATGGAAATAGTTTTTAATAGGTTCTGCCTCACTTCTGAGTTAGTTCTCCTTCCTCCTTTTTAAAATGTTTTTTTTTTTGTGTGTGTGTGTGCTGGTGGAGAAGAATTGGATTTTTGGGGCATGCTTCATACCTCTCTATCCATGTCGGAGTAGTAGGAGGAAATATAAATAAACAAAAGGGGAGATTGTAACTGATACAAATAGGACCAATTATAACTTTTGTGGAATAAGATATTTTTAAAAATTATATGCAAAGCTCTGTTATTTATGTCACATGTAGCTTTCCTTTCCAGATAGGCAGTCATGTTTCAAGAATAACTTTGGGTAAGTTCTTTATGAAATAATTGGCATCATCTGGGAATCGAATTTCTCTTCATGATCTGTATTGTTGGAGGTGGGAGAAAGTTGATGGAAGCATGAGATATGTTAATTCTGCTTTTGGACTATTAATTTGATAACTGGTTACTAAACTGCGGTGCAGTTACAGTTCAGAGATGTAGTTATTTAAAATGCTGATTCAAATGGAAAAGTTATAAAATCCTCTTGCAGAGCAGGGAAGTGGTATTGTTTGGTTTGGCAATGAAGCCTGGTGTCACTTTCCTTCAGATTATAATGGTTCTACTTTCAGGGTGGGAAAGCCTGATGGTTGTGCAGCTTTAATTGAAAGTATAATCTGATATCAAATAAAACACAAACTTTAAACATTGGCCATTGAGATGGAGATAGGAGGAATCAATTATATCGTAACTAATGTTGCTGATCATTTTTCTTTTTGGCTCTAAGTAGCACAATTCACTTTTAGATGAATTGAAAATATGAGTGAGAGTAGAACATTACATGCATTCAAATACCTGATTTGTTGTGGCCACTAAAAAGAAAACAATCCCCTTTTTAATAAAACGCCAAGCCTTAGAATTCATGAGTCTTTAGCAGACAAAATGTCTGGGCTTTAGCTATACATAATTTTATTTTCTAAACTATTTTAAGTATACCGTTTCTGCTATAAAACAAAAGCATACAATTGTTTTCTGCTTTCAGATATTCATATCAATTAACGTCTTCCATGATGCTGTAGAACTACCATTTCCATGCGATGTGTGCTTTCATTTCATAATTTTGAAAGCACTTCATATTGGATGCTGAGCATTCTCTATTTTAAGCAAAACTAGCAGGTTGTTGAGTAATATGTTTTGTATGCTCCTATGTTTTATTTTTAATGGGAGGGGGAATTTTTATAAATGTCCACCTATGTTAGTGTGCATTTTGTTAAATGAGTACCACAGTGGGATGGGATGTGGAAACAGGAAAGTTACTCTTTTAGACCTCTGTATTATATGACTCATCAAGACAAGCATGTATTGCTTTTGTAATTAAATTCTGTAAGATCAATTTGATTACCACACCCCCAAACCCATATGTCATATAATACTACCCTTGGGATAACTGTTTCTGGCTTTTATTCTAATACTCTAGCTTTGCTTTTGCTCATGGGTTGCTGCAAAATTGTTTAGCCTCATGCAGAAGTTAATATGACATGCAACATTTTACTCTTGTACTTCACTTTGCTTTTTAATTCTTTCCCAGAAAATAAATTCCCTACAAAGTATAGGTTTTTATTCCTTTCTTCTTCTTCTTTTTTTTAAAAATTCCCTTTTGTGTTTTCATAGCTTTGTCTTATACTATCCAAGTGGGTGATCACCGAGGATGATCCGTCAGGCCAGCATATCCGACATCATACTGAATTTGTATGTTCAGAAGTCATGACTGATGAGGGGGCCAGTGAATGGAGGGGTCCTTGGCCTAGGCCTTTGAACTCTGGGTATACCCACAGCCTTAGCAGCTTCCTGTGGAAGCCAGCTCTGGGTCAGGTGACCCTGTTCTTCCATTCTGTCTTCCACCTCAATATCTAGAAATAAGAAAGAGCCCCTACCTGCACGGAGCTCTCAATGAGGGATCACTGTGCCTCTGGATGTGAGTTTTCTACAGCATTCTCAACCCCTACTGATCCTAGTGTGTCCTTTGTGATCGTGTCATATTGAACCTGTTGGGGTCTGGGTGGGGCGAGGCTTTTTGGAACTTGTCAGGACTGTCAGGTTGTGTTAGGATGTGTTTATTGCAAGTAACAGGTACCCAACCCTACTTGGCTTAAACTATAAAAGGAGATTTATTCACTTGTATACATAAAAGGCCAGAAGTAGTTTAGCTTTCAGAGCTGGTTTGATTTCATGGCTCACTGATGTCACCAAGGACTCGTTTCTTTCTGTATGTCTGCTCTGCCTCCCATGGATATTGTCTTCATTCTGAGGCTTTCCAGGCTTTGCATTCATACACCATGCTGTGTAGAAGGAGAGAGAATGCTTCTGTCCTAGTGTTCCAAGTAAGAGTCCGGAGAGTCACCTCAAACCAACAACTGTGGCCAGGAGACTGGAATGCACGCAGTGGCTTTAAAAATGTTTATTCCTAGAATTGGGCAGCTTTTTTCTAAGTAGATGGGCTGTGTGGGAGAGGGTTGGATACCCAACCCTATACATCCATGTGTTAGGAAGGGGAAAAAGGTCCTGGGTGCTGAGGAGACCACCAATTGCAAACTCACAGGTCTGATAGGGAATTCTGTAATGAGGAGGTTGGTTGGTGTTCACACCGCACTAACGGATGTGCCCCATGGGGATCTTTTATCACCCGAGTCCTGGACTCCAAGTGCATGCAGTGGCATGCTTCTCAAACTTACCTCCTGGAGAACTAATGGCAGAGAAGAGGAAACAGGGATTCTGGAGACAGAGTTGAAGTCAATCCGCTTTAGGGAAACTTTATGACAACAAAGTTTCTTTTCTATTTTGTAATGCATATGGGTTTGTTTTAATCTAATATGCTCCTCTCAGCCCTTCTTTGAATGAAACAGATGCTCCAGGAATAGCTACTGTTCACTTTGAGGAGGGTTCACACACTTGTTTAAAAAGCACCGAATTGGTTCATTGCCGTTTGTCGCCAGGCAGAATGTAATGGTCTCTAAACCTGGAACATTTCCAGACTTGACGTAAGGGCCTTGGGCTGTTAAGTAGGGATGGACCAGGATCAGGTGAGATAAAATAAGGCCTTGGGCTATTGAGTAGGAATGGACAGGATAAGGTGAGATGAAATAGGGGGAAAAGTTGGACTGATGGAGTAACATCCAGGGTCAGAGACCATGTTTGGCATTTTTTCTTCCTTCTTGGCAGAGTACAGTTGAAGCTGGGACCAGCTGCAGGACATGCCATTAGTCAGTGGCCGTTTGTGGGGTCAGTGGCAGGGAAATGCTTGTTGTGACATTCTGTCCCTTCTGTCCTTTGTCACATCCCCACCCCTGCAGCCAGGCCAGATGGAATGGTGGCAGGATTTCAGGTGGACTTTTGTTGTAATGTAGGAGATGGCAGAGCTGAGACCCAGCCAGATATGATTCTGTTTTTAGGCTGACTGGTCAGGACTGTGGTTTTGTTCAGGAACAGGAAAGCTGCAGTTTAGGCAACAGCAAGACCCAGGGAAAATCTGGAAACTAAAGGTGTCTGTTCTCTGACAATAGGTATTTTTGGAGCTGACAAGTAAATTTAGTTTGTTTTCAATCTGAATTGTCTGTTTGGGGATCATCCAGATATAGAGGTCCCAGTTAGTCCAATTTTAGGATTTTATGTTAAACAAATTATAGTCATAAGAGTTACTGCTTCAAAAGTCAAGTACAAATTGTCTTGATTTTTGAGAAGTTAGTACTAGAGTTAGGATCCCCGGTGGGATCAGGTACTTTTATGAAAGACACTCTAGTATAAGTGTGATTTATCTTGTTGAAAGTATTGCAAAGTAAATACTAGGTAACATTTATATATTTATTGAAAGCTTCAAAAGCACTTTTCATTTATACACATGAATTCCCTACCTCATGGGTATAACATACATTCCTGGGAATTTGGTATAATCGGTGCATTCGTTTTCTCTTACTGCATAACAGTTTATCACAAATTAGCGGCTTAAACTACCCCACACTTATTATCTCACTATCTCTGCGGGTCAGGAGGCAGGGCATGGCCTAACCGGGTTCCTTGCTCAGGGTGTCATCAGACTGCAATCAAGGTATTGGCCAGGGCTGTGGTGTCCTGGGGCATGATCCTTTTCCCGGCTCACGTGGTTGTTGGCAGAAGGCAGGGCCGGGGTTCTGATGCCCAATTTAATGCTCTTCCTGGTACCTACCTGTTCTCCAAGTTTTTAATGAAAATTCCTTTAGAAAGTCTTTATATTTTTAAAATTACAAGAGTAATACATGCTTTTGAAAGGGAAATTCAAAATTGTACAGGCACGTATTTCAATAAAAAGTAGTTTTCTTCACTCAATACCCTCTACTCCACTCCCATTCCCCAGAAGTAATAGTGATTAATAGCATGGTGTATAATCTCACAGATTATGTTCATTTGATTAAAAACTAAGTGTCTTGTTCTAGAGTTGGAACCAGGAGGAGGTTCTTCTTCCTCTAAATGAGCAGGCCTTTATCCAGAGAACCTAGGCTCAGCAGGGTTTGAGTGAAAGAACAATCTTTAATGCTACCTCCGATCCCACCTAGAGCAAGTGGGGAAGGGATGGGGGATCCCTGACCTGTTGAAATCAATGCCTGGACTTGATTATGCATGAGTGGTTCGCGGCGAGCAGCACTCAGCTCATTGCACAGGTGGACCACTAAGGTAAACAAAGCAAGTTGTATGCGGTTTCAAGAGTGTGGCTTTGGTGTTTGGAACGGAGACACAGCATTAGAAGGCTAGATAAAGCTGGTGAAAGATAGCAAATCACGAGACTTCAGGGAAATGTTGTGTCTAATTTCTGAACACAGTTTGACTTTTGGACGGTGTTACAATACTTTTCAAAACAGTCATTTTTGGTAATAACTTGCCAGTTTCAACATTTGCAAGCTCACTTGTAACCTTTGGCGAGTGGAAAATTTCTTCCTTGTAGAACTTTCCAAGTCCACACACATTTATGTGTTTGTTTCCTAAGCCTAGAGAATTATTTCATCACGCAGGCACTATATTATTTAGACTACTTGAAATATTTGTATATTTATAATATGTTAAATATTATGGATGAAGTTATACCTGAAGTTGGTGTTGGAAATAAGGCCCAATGTCAGGCCTGCAGAAGTGTCATTGTTTGGAGGCAGTGTGTGGGGACTAAGCTTCCTGTAGTCCTAGCTTTGCCACTTATTGGCTGTGTGATTTTGGCTAGTCCCTTAACTTCTTGGAGCTTCTCTTTTCTCATTGCTAATATAACAACCAACATTTATTCAGCCCTTGTTGTGTACCAGGTGTTGTTCTAAGCACTTTATTCGTTCACCTAATTCTTACTAGAGTTCTAGGTGCTGTAGATTTTAAAATTATCTTGCCTTTTAAATATGAAGCAACTAAGGTTCAGAGGGGCTAGGTAACTTGCTCAGGGTCACACAGGTAGTAGCTGATGGAGTTGGAATTCACACCCAGGCAGTCTGGCTCTAGAGTGCATGCTCTTAGTAATAGTCCTGCTGACTTATACAGTTTCTTTGAGGATCAAATGTTGCAACTAATATGAAAGCCTTTTCAATTGTACGGTGCTGCTTGAAATAATTGGGTATGATGATGAAGAATGTGTAGGTTTGAAACTGAGCAATCTCAAAACAACTTGGACAGATACTGAAATGATAATGAATATTCCTGTCACGCCTTGAGTTAACATCCTTAGTGTGGTGATATGGAACAAGCATGTTCAGTTCTGAAGTCATAGATGATCATTTACATGGTGGTCATGGGTCAAACACCTGGAAGATGATTCCCCCCTCCCCCTCTGGAACGTGGGAGAAGAGCTTGGGACAATGTTGTTTTCAGCCGTGTTCACTGAATGGCAGGTGATTGACAACTGCACATGGTCCTTCACCTTGATGAGCACAAGGCGTCGGAGTAAGGGGGAGTAGTTCAGCATAAGGGACACGTGGCCGATTCAGCCCTCCCCTTTACACATTCATTTTTTCTGTACTACTGCTTTCAGTTAACTGTACAATATTATTTTTTAAGACTTACAGCAGGTTGTATACCTACAACCTAGGACCACTCTGTACCTTAGTTAAGAGAGTTTTCTTTGGTCTGGAGAATGGTGCATATTTGGAAAATCCTCATTGCATTACAGTTTATCTCAATGAAGAAATGGCAGTGTTGCATTATCCTGCTCCAGAATAAAGGTTGCCTTAGGTGGTATTTTAAGCCAGCTTTTCAGCGTGGCACAGGACTTATATATAGTTCTTTAATTTGTAGTCTGAAATGATTGTCAGCACAAGAATAAAAGATTATAACATGGTGGTAGTTTAGACATGTCTTGGACTAGACTAGCAGTGCCCATGGTTGGCACAGCATGTTCCCTTGGCCTGTGTGTGGGCTCCTGATCTAAGGCTGGTGGTTTAAGGCACGGCATAGATAGAAAGATGCACTGGGCCAGGTTCTTCTCCTAAAAAATTGAATTAAGAAATCATGAAAAAGTAAAAATATCAGTAGCAGCAGATGCTGGCAGTCATGATGCTGAGAGAGGCCATGATGGGACATTGCAGGCACAAGCTATGAGGAAGAGCCTTCGAAGTTGTAGAGCAGCTATGGAATGGAAAATGAGAAGACAGGAGCAGGCCCAGAAGAAGCAGAAGCATGGGCAGGGCGAGAGCGCTGGAGAGGAAATCTTCACATAGGCGTGTTGCCTCAGCCATCAGAGCTGCCTTGGACCTAGACTCACCCTCAGGCCTCGCTTTTCCTGAAGCTTGGTGATTGGTTTCTTAAGGGTTCCTGGGTGAGTTTATTATGATTCTAGTAAAACTTTCATTACTTGACTTTACTTGAGAACATTTCTGTGCCGGCTGAAAGAACCTGACCAAATCACAGTTCTCTGTCCTGTTGTCACAGACTTTGATGCAGAGCCTTGGGATGATACCCCACTTCTGCCACAAACTAATTGTAAGACCTTCCTTGGGAAAGTTATTTAAAACCTTCTATGCCATCATTTTCTTCTTTTGTAAAAATAGTATAATAATAACGGAGTGGGTGTAGCTCAGTGGTTTGAGCACCTACTTCCCGTGTATGAGGTCCCAGGTTCAATCCCCAGTACCTCCTTAAAGAAAAAGGAAAAAAGGGATAATAATTGTACATATTTCATAGACTTGTTACGAGGATCTAATGAGTTACGTCATGTAGCATGGAGCACAATGTAAAATTCTACAACCGCTGGCTGTTATTATTAGAGTATTAGTATTAGTAATATATACATATAAATTGCATATGAACCTCAAATATGTTTCTTAGACTGGGATGTGACATTTATTTAGATATGACCCAAATAAAAACCTAAATCTGTTATTGATCTTACTGTTTTAATTTTCACTGAGGCAGTTTTACACAATTTGATACTGTGTCTAAGTAACAATCAAAGGGTTGAATTAGGACAAAGACCCTCTTCAGGACAATTTGGGAAATCTTTTAGATGTATAATTAAAAACACTGCACATAATGCCTTTATGTCTTGTGATCAAATTCCCAGGATACTAGACCCAGGAAGAGGATAGATTCCTTGTCATGAAGTGAACACTGTGTTAGTCATTTCTGAAGATTCCTGCCAGCTTGTCTTGAATAGTTATTTTTTCCGTATCCTAGACTTTTAATATTAGTTGCATTGAGACATTCTTTGTGGGCTCATCTAAGAACTCTTCAGTTCCCTGCGTATAAAGACCTATCATAAGAGTCTTCAAGATTTTGGCATTAAAGGACTCATGGGTGAATTTAGCTAAGGGTTAACATTTTATGCAGGCTTTTAAAGCATGATTTGGCTATTTCCGGTGGCTGATACATTCCAGTAGAACCAAACTGTGATTTTATCTAATCGTAATAGATATTTATGGAATGCTTGTTGTGTGTCTGTTGCTGTGCTTAATCCTTTGCACACAATCTCATGTAATCCTCAGAATTCGATGAGGGAGAAATTAGCATAATTTCCCTTGTACAGATGAGGAAACAGGGGCTTGAAGAAGTTAAGTGTTGTGCCTAAGTTCACATAATTGGTAGGGGTCCTGACTGAATTTGAACCCAGGTCATACTGACTTAAGGTTTTGAGCTCTTTGTTAAGACTCAATGTCACAACTTATTATAATGCCTCAGAAATATTTGAAATATTGTATAAGTCTAGGGTCCAAATTATCTGGCAAAGTTTTCCAGTTTGCTACCTCTAAATAGCTTATTTGTTCTTGATTTGTTCTGACCATTTTGAGTGCTGAATAACCTAATTTTTCTAATCTCTTCTCCCTACTGCCACTTTTTTGTTGTTAAAGTAAGAGCTGGCTAAATTGGAATATGTGATTCTCAAAATTATCTAGTAATGACTCTTCCACCTCCAAAAAGACAACCCTTTTCTTGTCTTCTTTTTTGGTGCCAGATTTAAAACAAGTAATTGATATTGCTTCTCGGCCTTTTGGCTAAGATAATGTGTAGTATCTGTTCTTATCTGCTTAACACAAATCATTAATACTTATTATCGTTGCTTCCTTTGTACCTTACTCCCAGTTTGGCCTTTACTTTCACCATTTCCGCCAGCTGCCCAGATGACCTGCTCATCTCCAGATCAACTGTCCTTGTCCCCATGGGTTTCTTGTCTATTCTGCTGCTGTTGATATTGCCCAGTGACTCCACTTGCTCAAAACTCTTCATTCTTTCAGTGGTTCTTTCTTTGGTATCTGCTTTGCTGTCTCTTCCTCTGGCCAACTCTCATGCTATATCTAATTTTCAAGAAGAGCCTAGGGTCTCTTTTGACTCTTGCATCTACTCCTCAGCCTTAGTTATCCTTTTTATGTGGATGACTTTCAGATCTATGCCTTGATTGTTCTCTTGAGTTCCAGTCTGACCTCTTCTAATTATTTGCACTGGTAATGTGTTTGGAAGACCCTGTATCACTTCAGTCTTACAATTGAACTCTCTTTCTTTTCCCTCCATTTCACTCGACTATTTTCATTGTTGGTATTGTTATTCTCAGAGTTCATCATCTAAACCCCTCATGCATGCACTGACACTTTCACTTGAATACTGCTTTCAGACTGAAGCTCAGATTCTTTACACTGATGTTCAAGGCACTATGCAGTTTGATTCTAGTCTTACTTTTTAGGCTATTACTCATAGGATGTTTTTGCTCTAGCCAAGCTGTTCTAGTCCCTTTCTCTCAAATGTGGTTGGGTAGGCTTTTTTCTCTCCAAGTTTTATTGCCTTCCCCTAATTCTCCAGCCAGTATTTCCCACATTTCAGTCATTTTCATCCATCTTCATAAGTTTTTCATGTGAGTGTCACCTATACTATTTTACTTAGTATTTTTTCATTTAATCAACTGTAGACTAACAATGTTACCTACTTAGCCTTGTTCTAAGTATAAAAATCTGTGAAATCAAGGGCTTGGTGTGCAAATCATATGTTTTAGTTTGTTAGGCTGCTGAAAGCAGATACTATAAAATGGGTTTGCTTTTAAAAATGGGAATTTATTAGCTTACAGGTTTGAGGCTGAGAAAAATGTCCAAATCAGGGCATCATCAACATGATGCTTTCTTCCTGAAGACTGGCTACCAGTGATCTTTGGGTCCTCTGCCACATGGCAAGGCACATGGTGGTGACTTCTGGTCTCTTCATTCTCTTCTGGGTTTCCTTGCTTTCAGCTTCTTGCTTCCATGGCTTTCTCTCTCTCTCTCTCTCTCTCTCTGTAGTCATCCCATTTATAAAGGACTCCAGTTAGAGGATTAGGAACTATCCTGAATGAGGTGGTTGGCTTACACCTTAACTGAAGTAGTCTCATCAAAAGATCTTATTTACAATGGGTCCACAACCACAGAAATGGATTAATTTTAATAACATGCTTTTCTAGGGTACATATAGTTTCAAACCACCACATCATACTTTTTAAAAAATATACTTTAAGGGAAACACTTATTTTAGTAATATTTTAAAAAGGGAAGTTTGTTACCTAAAATAGTCTCCTATACCACTCTTTGGGGGAGTATTGCTTTCTGCAAATCACACCTATCTTTCTAGAACCTGCTCATGTCCTCCATTTTCCTTGAAGCTTTCTTAGATCTCTACCATTCACAGTGACCTTTCCTTCATCTAAACCCAAAGCACTCATTTAGACAGTAAGATAGTAAGATTAATGACTTAACAAAGAATTGCTTAAATCCTATTTCATCCTTTTTAGTGTCTAGAATAGTTAGCTCCTAAGTTTTATGTTTCACTGTATAAAAGTCTTGCCTTCTAAGCTATGTTATAAGCTCTTTGGGGACACAAACTATGGGAGTGCTTTGTATTTTCCATTATGCTTAACACAATGTTTTGCATAAAGAAGGCCTTTGATAAATTTGTTGCTTGCTTGTTCAATGTCTGTAGCCTAAACACAGTCTGGCCACTTAGGCAGTCAAGGGAAGGTGTTATTTTTACCTGAGTACTAGCCCATCCTGGATTTTAGAGGTGAAAGTAACATGACTTGGAGACTTGGACTTAGAGGACTCTTACACATTCTTTAATATTTCTTAGATGTCATTTTAGGCTAAATAATTAATGTTAAGTAAGATATTTAAATAAATATTGCCTGTTACATTGCCACTTTCCTGGTTAACTTCTCTGAACTTAAAGGATGATTATGATAAAACACCCTGCATTTCTTCATGATGTAGGTACAATTTGGGTGCTGGGTAAAGCAATTGAAAAAAGTCTTTTTGGTTGAGATGAAAATTTTCCCTATAGCTAGAAAGTTAGAAGAACTTTTCCTTTCTTCCCTTTTTTGCTTGTTCCTGGT
>JAQZBX010055974.1:0-18287 GCA_029593785.1 Cabassous unicinctus
TTTTTTAATTTATTTTATTTATTTATCCCCCCCTTGCCACTTGTGTTGCTGTGTCCATTCGCTGCGTGTCTTCCCTGTGTCTGCTTATCTCCCCCTTGCTGTGAGGTCTTGCCGCATCAGCCCACGGCGCATCAGCCCTCGGCGCCACGCGAGCCGGCCTGCCCTCACAAGGAGGCCTCGGGAAGCGAACCCGGGCCTCCCATATGGTAAACGGGGCCTCTATCCATTGAGCCACACCCGCTTCCCCCAACTCATTCTATGAAGCCAACATCACCCTCATCCCAAAGCCAGACAAATATACCATAAGAAAAAACAATTACCAATATCTCTTAAGAATATAGATACAAAAATCTTCAACAAAATACTACCAAACCAAATACAATAGCACATTAAAAGAAATATACACCATGATCAAGTAAAATTCATCCCAGGAATGCAGAGTGTGATTTAACATAAGAAAATCAATTAATGCAATAAACTACATTAACAGAACAAAGGGGGAAAAAAAAAAGACATAATCATATCAATTGACAAAAATACTTAGAAAACTAGGAACAGAAGAAAACTTACTCAACATGATAAAAGGCATATAATATTTGTCCTTTGGTATCTGGCTGATTTCACTCATCATGATATCTTCAAGGTTCATCCATATTGTCGCATGTATCAGACCTTCATTCCTTTCTGCAGCTGAATAATTTTTTTTTTTTTTTTTAAGATTTATTTATCCCGCCCCACCCTCACCCCGTTGTTTTGTGCTCGCTGTCTGCTCTGTGTGTTCTTCTATGTCTGCTTGTCTTTAGTCGGCACCAGGAACAAATCCTGGGACCTTCCGGAGTGGAAAAAGGCTGCTCAATCTCTTGCGCCACCTCAGCTCCCTGATTTTGCTGTGTCTCTCATTGCCTCTCTTCTGTGTCTCTTTTTTGTTGTTGTTATTGCGTCATCTTGCTGCGCCAGCTCTCCGTGTGGGCCAGGACTCCGTGCGGGCCAGCTCTCCCCACGGGCCAACCCTCCACTTGGGCCAGCTCACCACATGGGCCAGCTTGCTTTTCACCAGGAGGCCCCAGGAATTGAACCCTGGACCTCCTATATGGTAGACAGGAGCCCAATCACTTGAGCCACATCCGCTTCCCTGAATAATATTTCATTGTATGAATAATACTACATTTTGTTTATTCATTTATCTGTTGATGGATGGGTTAGTTCCATTTTTTGGCAATTTTGAATAATGCTGCTATGAACATTAATGTGCCAATATCTGTTCAAGTCCCTCCTTTCACAATTCTTTAGGGTATATATCTAGAAGTGGGATTGCTGGGTTTTATGGTAATTCTATATCTTTCTGAGGAACTGCCAAACTATTGTCCATAGCGTCTGTGCTATTTTACATCCCTAACAACAATGAATGAGTGTTCCTATTCTCCACATTCTCTCTAACACTTGTAATTTTATTCATTTTTTTTAATAGTAGCCATTGCTAGTGGGTATGAAATGGTTTCTCACTGTGGTTTTGATTTGCATGTCCTGGATGCTAATGATATTGAGCATCTTTTCATGTGCTTTTTGGTTATTTGTATATTTTCTTTAGAGAAATGTCTACTCATGTCTTTTGACCCTTTTTAAATTGGGTTGTCTTTTTGTTGTTGTTGAGTTCAAAAATTTCTTTACATATTCTGGATATTAAACCCTTACCAGATAAGTGGTTTTCAAATTTTTCTCTCATTTTATAGGTTGTCATTTTACTTTCAGGATAGCCCTATGATACACAAAAGTTTTCACTTTTGATGAAGTCCCATTTATCTATTTTTTTCTTTCATTGCTTGTACTTTGGGTGTAAAGTCCAAGAAACCATTGCCTAACACAAGGTCCTGAAGATGCTTCCCTATGTGTTTGTTTTTTTATTTTTACATTGTCTTGCATTTTATTTCACAAGTAGTACATTGATATTTTTATGTAAAAGATTCAAAAAAATACAAATATAAAAATCCCTCCTGAGTCCCCATCCTAGAATTTTTCATAGTGCCTTACATAATTTTACTTTCAAAATAAATATTAAGCAATTTGAAGGAAAAAAAATCAGTATCAATGATAATCATTAACATATGAACCATCTGTTTTAAGACCTAGTCATCTGTTCTCTTTTGTCAGTGTTTATATTCCATTCTTATTTTTTATTATAAGAATAGTTCATGCTAAATTCCTTTAACAGTGCCTGGTCCAGAATAGATAAATAACTACTGAATGAATTATGAGTGGTCTTTTAAAAAAAAAACTACAAACAGAAGTGTATGTACATTATAAAAAGTCAAAACATTTCCTTCCACTTCTCCTCATGCTCTTTTTTAAAAGCAGTTTTACTGAGATATATTCACATACCATAAACTTTGTATCCAAAGTGTACAAGCAATGGCTTTTAGTATCAATCAGTGTTGTGTGTTCATCACCACAAAAAGTTTTAGAAAATTTCATTACTCCAAAAAGAAAAACTCCACACCTTCCCTATGTTTTCTTCTAGGAGTTTTATAGTTCTGGCTCTTATATTTAGGTCTTTAATCCATCTTGAGTTGATTTTTGTATGTGGTGTGAGGTAGGGGTCCACCTTCATTCTTTTGCATATGGACATCTAGTTTGCCCAGCACCATTTTTTTGAGAGTATTCTTCCCCAATTGAGTGAACTTGGCAACCTCGTCAAAAATCACTGAGCCATAAATGTGAGGGTTGATTTCTGGATTCTCTATTTGATTCTTTTGGACTAGATGTCTGTCCTTGTGCCAGTACCACACGGTTTGATTACTGTGACTTTGTAATAAATTTTACTGATTTTTTCAAAGTGTCAGCTCTTTATTTCATTTTTTTTTCTTCTGGTTTCAATTTCATTGCTTTCACTCTTATCTTTACTATTTCCTTCCTCTCCTTCCTTTGAGTATATTTTGTTATTCATTGATTTGAGAATTTTCCTCTTAATGTATGCTTTCAGTGCTATAAATTACTTTCTCAGACCTGATTTAGCAATGTTCCACAACTTTTGATATGTTGTATTTTCATTTTCATTTAGTTCAATGTATTTTTCCCTTTGAGAATTCTTTGATCTATGGGTTATTTAGAAAAGTGATGTTTAGTTTCCAAGTGTTTGGAGACCTTCCTGTTATCTGTTATTAATCTTTAGTTTGATTTCACTGTGACAGGAGAAACTGCTCTGCATGATTTCAATTCTTTTATATTTGTTGAAGTTTGTTTTTTGGCCCAGGATATGACCTATCTTGGTGTATGCCCCATAGGCACTTGAAAAGAATGTGCCTTTATCAGGTAAGAGTGTTCTATAAATAACAAGTATATCTTTTGGTTTATGGTGTTGTTGAGTTGTTCTATATCCCTGCTGATTTTTTTGTCCAGTTGTTAATGTTAATTGTTAAGAGGGTGTTACAGTTTCCAACTATAATTATGTGTTTACATATTCTTCCATTCAGTTATTTAAGTTTTTGCCTCAGCTCTTTTGTTGGTGCATACACACTTAGGATTCTTCTGGGTGGAATGACCCCTATTATCATTATATAATGTCCTTCTCTGTCTTTTGTAATGTTCTTGCTCTGAAGTTTACTTTATCTGATAATAATACAATCATGCTTTCCTTTGCTTATGCATGATATTTCATTTTCTGTCCTTTTACTTTCAACCTACCTTCTTTGTTATATTTGAAGTGAGTTTCTTAGAGATAGCATATGGTTTGGTCATGTGTTTAATCCATTTTGTCAATCTAAGTCTTTTAATTAGTCTACCATTTATATTTAATGTAATTATATGTTAAAGTTTTTCTTTTTTTGTTGTTTTCTATTTTTTTGGTTTTTCATTTCTCTGTTTTCTTTTTCCTGCTTTCCTGTGAGTTACTTGGATATTTTTTAGAATTCTATTTTGATGTTTCCATAGTAGTTTTGAATATTCTTTGTATAGCTTTCATATTGGCTGTTCTAGGAATATATTATATATACCTAAAGTTATCACAGTCTCCTGTTATCATCATTTTACCAGTCCAAATATAGAAAATTTGCCTTCCTTTACATCCTTTTACCTTCCCCCATGTACAATATAATTATAAATAGAAGGTGAAAATAGAGCGATAAAAGTATTCTTTCAAGTAGTTTGGCTGTAAAAATCAAAGATTAAAGGCAAGTGCTAGGGTAGGGTAGAGTTAAAGGGATTATTTATTTAGGTGGTTAGTTGGAATATAAAAAGGGGAAAGACCTGAACAAGCCAAAGTAAGAAAGGAAGTGGAAGGTAAAGCAGATAAATGGAGTGGCTATAGAAGAGCAAGGATTCTAAGGAGCTAGGAGAATAGGATCCATAATACAAATGGAGAAATTATTCAAGCTAAAAGGGGTACCACTTCCACTGAGACAGGAAGACTAGAGGAAAAGATGGGGCTTGAGTCATAAAAGTCTCTGTAGGAGAGTAAGAGTAAATGAGGGAGTTTTCACTCCTGACAATGTCTCTTTTTTTAAACAAAGGAAGCAAAAATCACCTGTTAAGAGTGGAGGAGAAAGGAATGTGGGAAAGGGGGGAAATGCGGATTTTATGAAAAAAGGTTCAAGTTCAGCATTTGAGTAAAATGAAAGAAGAAGCAAATAAGAGAAGACCATCCACAATCAGCATTTAAAGCTCCAGGTGATTTTGAAAACATGTAATTGCATTAACAAAATTTCCAAATTTTTGTAATTTATCTCCCCAACTAGAATGTAAGCACCTAGAGGGCAAGTAGGGACTTTTGCTTAACTGCCACTCCCAAGAAAACCATCTTGCATATAGCAAGCACTGATTAAATACTTAATACCAAATCTAAGCCTAAACTCTTAAAACACCTTTTTAATAGTTTCTTGTTTCCAGTTTCCTGATATAAGTTGAAAAGATAAATCTGTACAAAATATGAGTTTACTGTTTCCAATGATCTTTGTTTAAGATGACTTTTAAGACTGAAAACCAATATATGTGAGTAATACCTTATCCATGAACATTGACTGTTTACTACAGAATCATTACTACTATCAAGAAACTTACAATGTGCTATTTTACATTATAAACATTTTCATGATGCATCATTAGTTCACCCACATCCTCTGGTATGAAATATTTCATATTCCATACATTTAATTTAAATCAAGTAGAATTAGAACTCTCAAGCACTTTATATTTTTGACATTACATAAGCATTAATGCATATAATTAAAGAAAAACTTTACAAAAATGTAAAAAACTAAGAAGTCTGTTTTCCTTCAAAGCATATTTCTTAATGTTTTTAAGCAACTCCATATTCCTAATAGACACTAAAAATACATTTAATTTTTTCTCTTACCTAGTTTTACAGGAAAGCCTGGAGGAAGCTTCATCTGAACAAATTCTCTAAGCTTGTTAAAGTGCTTGAAGGGAGCAATTACCTCTAAAACATTCAGTAATCTGAAAAATAGAAGAAGAAGAAGAAGAAAATGTTTTCATTGTTCGAACTGGCTTCTTTGTGTCCTTACATTGTTTTTTAACTTACATCCTTCAAACTCAGACTTCCAGCTATTGAGGATGAGGAAATCACACACTCATTTCCTTCTTTCTCCTCTGATTTTTTTGGTTTTATTATTCTTTTTACTGCTAGGGTTTTTAACTTTTAAATTTAATTGGGCAGCAATAATTCCTCATTTTTTATTTTAGTTTGCTACAGATTTAAATGGATTCAATTCTCATCCATGTCTTCTTACTGCAGTCTACACAGTCCTGAGTTCTTTAATTAGAGTCACGATTTGGTTGGCTGAATTTCACAGCCAATTTTTTTACAAGAGGGATCGTGTACTCAGTATTCCTTGATTTCATACAGATCTGATAAAATAGTGTTTCTCATCTTTATACTTAAAGGTATAAAACTTCTGGTCATACTATCTCTCTCTCAGAACTACAAAGTCATAATTTTATAGTATCTCCTAGGATTCAGTATCATATTAGTCATTATACTACAACTTCTCCTTTCATCTTTTGGTTGGATGTATTTAATTTTCAAGTAGGAATAGTTTGATTTCAAAATATTTTGAGTCTGAAAATATCTTCAGTTGCCTTGATATATAAGTGACATCTTAGCTAGATATATTTTCAGATCACAATCTCTTTGCCTCAGAAATGCCACGACATGAGAAAAAAAATGTAAGGCCAGGATGATTTTTTAATCCTCTAGTAAATAATCTGCCTTTTCTGGATGACTTTAGATTTCTGTATTAACAATTTAATAATTGAGGGCCAAAACATTAATCAGGATAATTCTTGTTACAGATCATTCTGTATCAATTTTTCTTAGGGTTTAATGTCCTACAGTTGTTCTTTGTTTCAGATAAATTTATTCTGATCATATTTGAATACTATTTTGGTTACATTTTAGAGGCTTTCAATTTCAGGAACACTAATGATCCATTTTTATTACTTCTCTAATTCCTTTAATCTCTTCTGCATTCACAGTTCGCCAAATTTAATCTTCAGCCACATCTGTTTTGTTCAGTGTTGTTTTTTATGTATTTGCTTTGTAATAGTGCTGTTCAGTCTTCAATTTACCTCCTTACCTTTACAATCTCCTTTTCATTTTACTCTGTTTTATCATCTCATCTTAGAGTGCCCTGGTTTATTGATTTCATGTTTGTTTTTTTAATATTTTTCTATAGCAGGCAATTTTCTTCTGTTCTTTATGTCTTATTCTAGAATGAGTTATTTATTTGGCTTTTCATGATATGTTTTTCCTTTATTTTACATTTTTCAGGGTCAGCAGTTATAGCTGCCATACTTTATCAATTCTAAGATACCCATTTTTTCAAATATTAACATCTATGACACTGAGATAACTCCCAAAATTGCTGGCATCTTATAATCTGCAGCATTTTTCTTCTTTTAGTACAATATAAAACCGGTGCATCTTTGAGCCAATGGAGTCCTAGTTATGATGATTTATGGCTGATATCCTTCCCACATTTCCTGAGATCTACATATAGCTCAACTATAGTTTGGATCCAGTGTGTGTGTGGGGGGGTGCATAATGAGGAAGGGGTGAGGGGAAGGGTTAAGTTAATCCTACTTGTATGGACTTTGTTGAAGAATATGGATCCTAATTTCTTCATCTCTTCTCTAAGATATATATTTTTAATGTATTAGGTCACGTTGAAAGGGGAACAATGTAGGGAGAGAAAATACCCTAGGGCTTCAAATCAGTCCCTATTTTAGAAAGTAACCTGAAGGTACAGTTCAGTCAGAGTCAGCTCTAGCTACCCACCTCCCATTCCAAACATCTCTCCAAGTTGAATTTTTTAAAAAGAAGTATCTGGTGTGTACAGGTTTGAAAGGATATATTCAGATGTCCACTGCATTATTGTTTATAATGGTGACAAACAGCAAACAACCAAAACGTTTATCAATAGGGGAATAATAGGGAAGCGGGTGTGGCTCAATGGATAGAGCTCCCGTTTATCATATGGGAGGCCCCGGGTTCGCTTCCCGGGGCCTCCTTGAGAGAGCAGGCCGGCCCGCGCGGCGTGGTGGGCTGATGCAGCAGGACCTCACAGCAAGGGGGAGATAAGCAGACACGGAAGAAGCACACAGCGAATGGACACAGTAAAACACAAGCAGCAAGGGGGGATAAATAAATAAATAAATAAATCTTAAAAAAAAAAAAAAAATATATATATATATATATATATAAAATAGGGGAATAATAAAATAAATGATAGTACATACATCTATACTATAAAATGCCAAGGAATAAAGAAAAAGAATAAGACAAAATATAATTACTGTGACAACTCCCAGAAACACTTTAAAAGAGAAAAATTGAGAACTCACAGAAAACAGACTATTTTCCCATTTTTATAAAAAATACAAAAACATAGATAAAAGTCTAAATAAAAATATACCAGAATCAAAAAAAATTTTAAGAGGAAAAACAAATACACCAAACTGTTAACTATTAAGGCAGTCAAAGAAAGCCATCACTTCTTTTCTTATAAACTTTCATAATGTTAGTTTTGTTGTTTTTACAACTAGCATGTAATGTATTACTTTTGTGTGTGTGCAAAAGAAGTTTAATGAATTTTTAAAAAGCCATAAAATAAAGGCAGCTATAGGTACAGAAAGGAGAGTAGGTTTACACTTTGATTTTATCCTTTCAACAGGAATTTTGTCCCACTCCATTCTATTTCAAATGTCTTAGATTGCCAACTTTAAAATACTAACAGGTATTCAGAGAGTCAAATAAAAAAGCAAGGAGTGTGAAAAATGACTTGTGTCAGTTTACCAGTCATCAGCAACAATTAACACTGTTCTGTAGCCTGGTAAGGAATCTCTTTCTTATACGATAATGAAAGATGATTTGAGGGGGCATCATAATTAGACTTCACCTCTGCACAGACTGGGTATCTTGCTTGAGATTGGGTGTTTTAGCTTAAATGTTAATGGAAGGCAGCTACCTTCAATTTAAATTTTTAAAAAATCTGTATCAACTTAATACTGCTTAAAAAACACATACATAAAACAGGAGGAACCTCATAAAAAAACTGAAGTCAGCAATGGGCATTTCCAAATGGTGACAACATTCTTTAAATAAAAATCTTATGGAAAATAAAATCCAAAGTCTACAAAGTACAAAACAGCAGAAGAAAATGAGATGCTGCTCTGGACAGGACCCTGGATAGGGTTCTTCATTGTTGGTACAAATGTACTGTTTCAGAAATTTGGGAGATATTGGAACCGATAGTCGCTTTGCATGTTCCTGTCAACCCACTGAGTCAGGCTGTATCTTTGCAGAGGTTTCTGTCAGAATCAGGTGTCGTTTTGTATGGTGAGGTCTGCATATAATGCATTGAACCATCAAGGCATATAGCTACCCTAAGGTACCTTAATTAGAGTCCACTGGGTCTTTTATATGAAAATGACAATCCTGAGTTAAATTTGCATCTGCACATCATTTGTAGATATGACTGTGAAAAGGCTGGAACATTAGTCCTTTTCTTGGTTTGTATAACAGGAATAACTTTGCCTAGTCTTCTCTTACTGACTTTCATCTTCCTAGAATTGTTGACAAGAACATCTTTGTCTGATGAACTGGAAACTGGAAAGCTCATTGCACAACTTGACTTGAGATCCACCATTTCTCCAGGATGAACCCATATTAGAAGGACTCTGAATGGTCCAAGACCTGAGAGAATACAGGTGTAGTTTTCTTACTGTCAGGCATATTTTTATCGCAGTTTGTTGAAAGTTATTGTTCAAAGGAGAAGGGAATGGGGGTCCACCTCAGACAAAGTTAGTGGAGTTGATCCCTTCAGATTCCGTGCAAAATTTGCTCTCATTTGGGCTAAGACCATCTTCTCTCATATCATCCCCAAGGCAGGAGGGTTTTTTATCTTTGGATCAATGTGTTTTATCCTTATCAAGCACAGCATCATAAACTGTTAGATTAAATGGTGCAACAACAGTTATTTTTAAAAGATTCTTCTCTAGTGCAAAGCATCTGTTTAATGGTTTAGTAGGAATTGGCCCATGACCAACTGATATATTTAGTTGAGGTTGTCTAAAGAGGCCAGGGGTCTCAGTTTGTGCAATGAATTTCTCTCTTAGGGGGCATCAAGAAGAATTTGATTCTCCCTCCACCGCCCCCCCCCCCTTTAACATTTCTGCTCTCATCTTTAAGCAACTCTCTTCCCCAAGAAAAGTGCTCAGTTGATAGGTCCTCAACCTTCAATTTCAATCTTTTCCTCTGTGTAACTGAAATGGCCATCACCTTCTTCTCCCTTAGAAAACTCCAACAAGGAGCCACCCAACCCATCTTCATAAGTATCCCCATGAAATTGAGGTATTGTCTTTAGGCAAGAGAAGTACCAGAAGACTGTTCAGAGGGCACTAGTGAGCACATCATATTGTGTAGAGCTGCTGGGGCAATCTCTGTCTTTTCCACAAAACCAAATGGAAAAAGGTTTCAGCTCCTGCTAGCTGTTCCTTTCAGGAGACTTGTCAAAATTATCAAACTACTTCTGCAAGCCGGGCCAAACAATGGGCGAACAACTATGCCTCAGTCTGCCCCCCTGCGCCATTTTATCTCCCCCTCCCCAAACACCCCCACCCAGAGACAGTCAGGACAGCGCCAGGTTGGAGGCGGGGGGCTCAACAAGCAGTCCATCTATTACTTCCATAATTTAAAAAAACTATCCAAAAATTTCTCTGGTAAAAATTATAAAATATTAATACTTTTGTGAATCAGAAAATTATTAGGAGAAGGGTACATACATTATCTATCAAAAGCTATGGCTATTTGTTTTCACATTTCAAAAGCCTCAAATGCACCACTCCGATGAAAATATTACTATAGTCTTTAGGGTTTAATAATTTCTTTTAATAACATATATAGTTAGTGAAAAAGAGAAAACAACTTACGACTCAATTCGTAAGGGAAATTCCTGGCTCATGGCTATTGTGGCTTTAAATGATTTCTTACTCTCTTTGCACACCAGTTCTCTACCTAGATGAGGAGCTCTAAAATAGAAAAAAAAGAAAAGAAAACGCTAGAAAATTTCCACATCTATCATCTTTCTAAAGAAGAATTTATCATCTTTCAATACCATTCGTTAATATTTCAATTTTTCTTACTGCATATAAAAATAAATTAAAATTATGCCAAATGGGAATTAGTTATGAATGAGAAATGAGGCATGGTAGCAAAATTAAGAAAATAGTAAAGTATAAAAATTCAGAAAAAAATCAGAGCACAACTAATTTCACATTAAATATACTTTAAATAATAACCATTTTAGAAACAAAGCAATTAATGAAAATCAAATTTTAAAAATATCACTGAATATCTTTAAAATGCAATCTCATTTCCCCTCTTCAGTTTAGCTCTGATCAATATGAAGTAGTGTGAAGAATAATCAGAGGTAAATTCCAATCATATTCTTTACAGACTATTAAGATGAAAATAATTTTTAACTTCTCCAATATGTAATCATGAAGCTTTCAAATAAGCAAAAAATAATAATCATGACAAATTCTTTCTAAGCAAGAGTTAGGTAATATTTTATGCTCCATCAGAAGGAAAAATATTTTCTACAAAGGTCTTGTACTTCCCTTTACATGGCAGGCTAAAATAAAATTTTTATTTACTCATTCATTCATCCAAAATAAATGCTTTACTTATTCATTCATCGTTCTTTCATTCAATAAATATTTACTGAACAAAAACTATGTGCTATTATTCTACTAAGTGTTAGTAAACAATATTAAGTAAAAGTCCTAAGGTAGGATGGTGAGAAATAGTCTGGCATTAGCTGAAGCAAAGAGATAATGACAAGAAATAAGCTTGGAAAGCAAAGAGGAGACAAATAGTGAAAGGCCTTACACGCTGTGCTAAAAACTCAGGGTAATCTTAGGATAAAAAAGTTCATCATACAATGGAAGATTTTATGTAAGTAACTACATTGAGTAAGTCCCTACACTATATTTCCTTAGAACAATGTCCTATACGTTTTGAGGTATGTATAAATTGGCAGGAGAGATGTAAAAAGAACGTTCTATAGCCTTATTTTATAAGAGCACATAAATTGGAATTTACATCTTACTCATCATGCTTAATTCCTATTGTAAAAGATCTTTAAAAAAGAATTACTTCAGACAAACCAATAATTCTCTTTTAAAAATAATTATTACACCTAAAGATTGAGGAGTGTTTACCATTTTTTCTTTCTAAAAAACAAAGTATACATAATCAAAAAAGAAAACCTACTTTCCATTTTCAGCAGATATATATTCTTCCCATGTAATAGTGTTCTGAGGAGGAGGAGTAAGAGACTGTCTTCGAACTGGCTGCAAGAAAGAAAAGGGGGGAGGGGAGAGAGGTAAGAAGGAAGAAAGAAAAGAAAAATGTCATATCTTAAAAAAGATAAAATTAAAACATGCAATGAACTATTCAAACTACCAATACTCTTAATCTCTGCTATATAATACTTCAAGAGGTTCTTTGCAAGGTAATAGTCGAAATTTTTTTCTTCTAAAAATCAAATAAGACAACAAGGATCAAAGAAATAAATTCCATTCATTTAATGTTTCGATTACCTGGCATTATGCTACTAGGTACTGAACACGGGAATTACAGAGAAATACAGGAACTCCGATTTCAAAGAGCTTCAATTCAGTTGGAAAGAAACATGTACATTTCCAGATAACCAGAAATGCAAAACAATATATGATTAAAGGCCAAGTGAATGTACAGAAAACTGAGTAGTATAGGAGTACAGAAAAGGGAGAAATATTCTATGGACAACAAATCAAGACTATGGGACTGGAGCTCAGACTTAAATAGAATCAAAATAAATATTTAGGAAGGGGGACTTTCATATACAAAGGTGAAAAACACAAGTATATTGGTTTATTTGAACTAGGGACAAGTTCAAAGGGAGATCAATAGATGGTAAAAGTCTTAAATTTTAAAGTATGCATACTTTGTTAAGTATGAATTTGGCTCACTACAGGATAAACTGGCAATAAGGAAATAAAGTAGGAGTAGCAATGGAAATTGAAAATTGCCAAGGAAAAAGTAATAGGACAGTGTACAGAGCAAAAGGGCAAAAAGTAAAAAGAGTTATTAAATAACAAGATAGAGAGTACACAAGGGTCCCATTCAGAATACAGTTTCAGATATAATGAGTACCAGATGTTAATAGGCAGTACCCTAGACTTGTTAAAATCAAAGATTTTGAAGACACAAAACTGAGTTAGTTAGAATCCCAGCTCCACTGCCGGGTAAGTTTGGGCAAGTTACAGTCTATTGTGTCAATTTGATATACCCCCCAAATTAGAATATTATCTATCACCTATCTCACAGTTGCAAGAATTAAAGAATATAGTGTATGTGAAGAGCTTAGTGCCTGGCATATAATAAAGAGTTCAGTAAATGGTAAAATATCATATACTGGGAAGTTCCTAGAAGGCAGTAATAGAAAGAAAAGGAAAGAAATCAGAATTAGAAAAAGATTTAGGAATTCTCTGACTAGTGGAAACATAGTAAGAAAGCAGAGGGCTGATAAATTACATACATTAGAAAAGAAAGAGGATAGAAAGGAGCCAAAAAGTAATCAATGAGGAAAAAGGAAAAATCAGCATCAAGGTATCACGGAAACCAAAAGAATAGACTGTTTCAACATAAGTCTATAAAGACTTTAAGAGAAAGAAGCCTTTAAAAAAGCCAAAGGTTTTGATGATTCATTGATGATCTCTGAGTAGCAAAAAATGTGGGAAGAAAGGAAACTTGAGCATCAGGCAATATGAAAGACAACATTCCTGCCCTTGAGAAGCTTACAAGGAGACACACAAAAAGTAGATAATTATAATCCAGGGTTATAGGGTCTACAATGGAATGATGTAGAGGATGACAGAAGCATGGAGAAGGGGTCTCTGGCCCAGACTAGGGGAGATAGAAAGGTGTGTCCGCATTACTTCTTCCTAAACTGAGGATGTAGAAGGAAGAAAACAAAATAACCAGTTGAAGGAAATGGGAGAAAGCACAATGGTTAAGAAAAAGCATGCTGTAGAGTGGAACTGCAAGTCAAGCGTGTCAAGTTAGTACAGGAAGTAAACATGAGGGAAAGGTGGCAAGAGGTGAGATTAAGTGGCAAGATGAACAGTAAAAAAGTAGTTTGAAAGGGTTTTATGTACTAAGTAGGTTGATTTCACTCAGGAAGCAATAGTCAAATATTTTGCACAATATAATATAGTAGTTAAATCACAAACTTCAGAGCCTGACTGGTCAAATCCTAGCTCACCAATTACTAGCTAACTTTGGAAAATTCTTCTTTGCCTCAGTTTAGTCAACTATATATATAATGCATAAACTAAAAGAACCTACCTCAAATGATTATTGTGAGGATTAAAATGGGCTGTTAAATGTAAAGTGCTTAAAACAGTACCTGATTCACAGTAAGTATTCTATATATTTTAGGTATTGAGCATAGGCATTATATGGTTCAATCTATTTCAGAAAGATCACTCTGGCAACACTGTGCTAAAAAGCTATCTTTGTAATCCAAATGAGAAACGGTAAGAGCATGCTGTTTGGAAACAAAGGGAGACAAATAAATTCAAGAGATCTTTAGGAAATCATGATTGATTGGATATAGAAATAGGAGGAAAACTACAAATTTCAGGTTGCTGGCTTCAATAACTGAGTAGATAAGGGGGTCCACTACCCACAACAGAGAATATAGGAAGAAGATAGAGATTATTAGATCAGATTTTCTTTTTAAAGAAATCAATTTTACTGATATAAATTAATAAAGCACACAATTTATCCAAAGTATAAAATCAATGGTATTTGGTATAATAACATAGTTGTGCATTCATCACTTCAATTATTATTAGAGCATTTTCATTACTCCACTAATAATAATAATAAACAAAAAACAGACAAACAAGCAAACAAACAAGAAAATTCACCTCTCAGTCTCTCTATGCTTCCCCTGCCATACATAGCTGCTATTTCTGGCTATTATTGCACACTTATTTATTTTTAAGCAGTTTTACTGAGATATATTCGCATACCATATGATCTATCCAAAGTGAATAATCAGGGAGGCGGGAGTGGCTCAGTCGATAGAGCCCCCGTTTACCATGTGGGAGGCCCGGGGTTCGCTTCCCGGGGCCTCCTTGTGAGGGCAGGCCGGCCCGCGCAGCGCGAGGGGCTGATGCAGCGGGACCTCACAGCAAGGGGAAGATAAGCAGACACGGAGAAGACACACAGCGAATGGACGCAGCAAGCACAAGCAGCAAGGGGGGGATAAATAAATAAATCTTAAAAAAAAAGAAAGAAATGGACTCACACCATTAAAAAATAAATAAATAAATAAATAAATAATATCTGGACACCACTCTCATCATTGGATAGATCACTTGGGCAGAAGATCAATAAAGAAACAAAGAGCTTGAATAATATGACAAATGAACTAAACCTAATAGACATATACAGAACATTGCACCCCAAAACAGCAGGTTATACATTCTTCTCAAGTGCTCATGGATCTTTCTCCAGGATAGACTATATGTTGGGGCACAAAACAGATCTCATTATATTTAAAAAGAACAAAATTATACAAAACACTTTCTCTGATCATAATGGAATAAAGCTGGAAAACAACAGGCAGAAATAAGGAAAATTCACAAGTACACAGAGATTAAACAAGACACTTAAATAATCCATGGGTTAAAGACAAAATTGCAAGAGAAATCAATGAATATCTAGAGATGAATGAAAATGAGAACACAACATATCAGAACCTATGCAATGCAGTAAAAGCAGTGTTGAGAAGGAAATTTATAGCCCTCAGTGCTTACATTAAAAAAGAAGAGCTAAAATCACTTACCTAAATACACAGCTGGAAGAATTAGAAAAAGAAGAGCAAACTATGCCCAAAGCAAGCAGAAGGAATGAAATAACAAATATCAGAGAAGAAATAAATGAAATTGACAACAACAACAACAAAAAAATAGAATCAACAAAACCAAAAGTTGGTTCTTCGAGGTCAATAAAATTGACAAACCTTTAGCTAGACTGTCACCACTATTGTTCAATATAGTGCTAGAGGTTCTTGCTAGAGCAGTCAGACAAGAGAGGGAAATAAAAGGCATCCAATTTGGAAAGGAAGATTTTTGCTATTTGCAGATGATATGATCCTATACCTAGAAAATCCTGAAATATCTACAACAAACTTACTAGGGCTCATAAACGAATTCAGCAGAGTGACAGGACACAAGATTAATACACAAAAATCGGTAGTGTTTCTATACACTAGTAACGAGCAATCTGAGGAGGAAGTCAGGAAAAAAATTCCATTTACAAGAGAATCAAATATTTAGGAACACACTTAACCAAGGATGTAAAGGATTTATATTCCGAAAATTACAATGCATTGCTAAAAGGAATCAAAGAGGACTTAAATAAATGGAAGGACATTTCATGTTCATGAATGGGAAGATGTCACTTCTACCCAAATTGATATACAAATTCAATACAATCCTTATAAAAATTACAACATCCTGTTTTGAAGAAATTGACAACCCAATTATCCCAAATAGTCTGAAAATCTTAAAAAGCAAGAACAAAGTTGGGGGACTCTCACATCCAGACTTTAAATCATATTATCTAGTTACAATGGTAAAAACAGCATGGCATTGGCATAAAGATAGACATATAGACTAATGGAACTGAATTGATGTTTCAGAAATAGACCCTCACATCTATGGTCAAATGATTTTTGACAAGGCTGTCAACCCCACCCAGCTGCAGCAGAAGTCTATTCAACAAATGGTGCTGGGACAACTGGATATTTATAACGAAAAAGAAAGAAAGAAAGAGAGAGAGAGAGGGAGGAAGGGAGGGAGGGAGGGCGGGGGGAGGAAGGAAGGGAGAGAGGGAGGGAAGGAAGGAAGGAAGGAGAACCCCTAAACCTTATACAACAATTAACTCAAAATGGATCAGGACCTAAATATAAAAGCAAGAACCATAAAACTCCCAGAAGAAAATGTAGGGACACATCTTCAAGACCTGGTGGTATGTGGGGATTTCTTAAACCTTATGACAAAAGCATGAATAACAAAATAAACAATGGATAAATGGGACCTCCTCAAACTTAAACACTTTTGTGCTTCCAAAGACTTTGTCAAGAAGGTGAAAAATCAACACACTCAATGGGGCAAAATATTTGGAAACCACATTTCTGATAAGAATTTGATTTCCATGCTATGTAAACAGATCATACAACTCAACAATAAAAGAGCAAGCAATCCAATTTTAAAATGGGCAAAAGACTTAAACAGACATTTCTCCCAAGAGAAAATACAAATGGTGAAATTGCCCATGGAAAAATATTCAATATCACTAGCTATTTGGGAAATGCAAATCAAAACTAATAAGCTATCTTCTCATACTTCATAGAATGGCCATTATTTAAAACAAACAAACAAACAAAACAAGTGCTGGAGAGGTTGTGGAAAAGTAGGAACATTCCTTCACTGTTGGTGGGAATTCTAGAATGGTACAGCCTCACTGGAACACAGTTTGGCTGTTCCTCAGGAAGCTAAATATAGAACTGCCATATGATCTGGCAATCCCTTTACTAGGGAGTATATCCAGAAGAACTGGACAGTGACATAAACAGACATTTGCACATGAATGTTTATATTCCCAATTGCCAAAAGATGGAAACAACCCAAGTGTCCATCAACTGATGAATTGATAAAATGTGGTATATACATATGATGGAATACTATGCTGCTGTAAGAAGAAATAAAATTAGGACATATGATAACATGGATGAACCTTGAGGACATTATGCTAAATGAAATAAGCCAGACACAAATGGGCAAATATTGTATGGTCTCACTAATATGAACTAAATACAAAGAATAAATACATGGAGTTAAAACCTAGACTAGAGGTTACTAGGAGATAGGGTGAGGACTGAGAAGGGGTACTGATGCTTAATGTATGTAGAATTTTCAATTAGTTTGACTATAAAAGTGTGGAAATGGATAGACTTGATGGTAACACTTTATAGTGAATATAGCTAACATGGCTGGTTTATAAATGGGATAGTGGCTGAAAGGGGTAGTCTAGGAATGTAAATGTCAATTGAAAGAATGCTAGAGCATAATCTAGGGACTGAATAACAGTGAATGCAGAGGTGGATGAGGATTGTGGTTAATAATATAAATACAAGAATGTTCTTCTATGTACTAGAACAAATGTACGTCACTATTACAAGGTAGGAAGAATATAGTGATGCATGGGAAAATACAATTAATGTGGTTTATGGACTATAGTTAACAGCAATATTGTAATATTCTTGCATCAGTGTCAAAGAAGGTACTATATCAATGCTAAAAGTCAATAATGGGGACATATGGGATTTTTCTTTTGGACTACGGAAAACATTTAAAGTTTTACTGGGCAATGACTGCAAAACTCTGTGATAAAAGTGAGAGCCACTGAGTGTACACTTTGGATAGAATGTACAAGGCATGGGACTGTATAACACAGTGAACCATATGGTAGAAGATGGACTGTGGTTAACAGTACAATATGAGAATATTCTCTCATGAACTATAGCAAATATAGAATACTAATACGTAGTGTTAATAATAGGGCGTGGGACTTCCAGGAAGATGGCTGACTAGTAAGACACAGGAGTCTCTTCTCCAGAAAAATAGCTAGAAAACAGGCTGAAACAGCCCCGAAATAG
>JAQZBX010055975.1:0-18288 GCA_029593785.1 Cabassous unicinctus
TTAAAAAAAATAAAAATTTGGGATCATAAAAAATAATGAAAAAATATTTTTAAAATTTTGTGACATTTTTCCTTTCATCACTGTAAGATCTGTTGCCCGATATGTACAGTGACATATTCTTCCATTTATTGCCTCAGTATCTTACTTTTTATTTGGTCCTCAAAGAAGTTTAGGTTCCAGAAAAGTCACGTACCAAATACAGGGTACTCCCATATATCCAACATACTCCCTCTTTTCCGCCTTCCCCTATTAATAACATTTTATATGTGGATGATACTTTTGTTACAACTAATGTACAGATATTGAAACACAGCTACCAATCATGGTCAATGGCTTACATTATGGTTCATATTTTGGATCATACTGTTTTATAAACTTTGATGCAATTCAACTTGGCCTGTATTCATCATAGCAAGATCATGTAGAACACTTCCATCACCCCCCACAAATGCCCCATTTCATCTCTTCTATTCCTTCCACCCCCTCCCCTAGGGACGCATGTCAACCACCAGGCTTCACTCCTTGAAGGACAAGATTCGTACTTAATTGCAACAAAACTGAAGGTTTGACACACTGGTCTGTCCTCCCCTATTAGGCACCACCCATGCTCTCAAGAGACTCCTCTTAAGACCCCTTTATTTGAGAACATAGCAGGTCTCCCCAGGATGGGAGTCCACCACCTTACCTCCCATTATGTGGGTCTCCACCCAGTGATATAACACACTATGGCAAGATGAACGCTCACACACTCCCTAGAAGTCTGCCCTAGGTGTGCCCTGCCTCAAATACCCCCCACATACAACACCCCAAACCAGAAATACTCACTTGCCATATTTCCAGAAGAGCATTCACAACATTGTACTTTCAACCATGTACCAGCCCATCCCCATGGTTCACCTGCTCCCTCACCCAACTCTTCCCCTAATTCCATGGACAATCCAACTCACCCTCCCCACCCTAACCCCTTGACAAACCAACACCGCCCAACCCAACAGTATCATTACACCCCTGTCATGCCCCTACACTGTGCAACTACACACTTCCACCTTATCATAGATTGTGCTCAAATGGGCTTTGGCTCACAACCTTCTTCTCCCTTTCTATTTCCTCTAAGCCTATCTTCCAGACTCTAGCTCTGTGAGTCTGCTCAATTTGCTTAATTCATATTTTTGAGGTCATGTAAGATGAGGTTCTGAAGGCAGAGAGAGGGAAAAACAGGTATAATACAGGGGTATTTTGGGGGCTTGGGAATTGTCCTAAATTATACTGCAATGACAGATGCAGGCCATTATATACCCTGCCATAACTTACAGAATTGGGTAGGAGACAGTGTAAACTACAATGTAAATTTAATCCTTGTTTAGTGGCAATGCTTCAAAATGTGCTCATCAATTGCAATGACTGTACCTCACTAATGAAGGATGTTGTTAATGTGGGTAAATGTGGGAGGTGTGGGGAGCAGGTCATATGGGAATCCCCTATATTTTTTATGTGACATTTGTGTAATCTAAGCATCTTTAAAAAATAAAAATAAACAAATAAAAATTTTTAAAAAGCTACATGGAGAAATTCATATTCAGATAGATTCAATACCCTAGGGTCGACCATAAATAATAAACCTATTATTGAAATATCTTTAAAACTCCTACTAGAATTGTGTATTTGTTTCCTTGAATTAACTTAATCTATTTTTAATTCAACTAATTTGATACTATGTTGTTAGTATAATTGTACCTACAGTTTAAATCCTGCCTTAATTTTCTGTTGAATTGGTCCTAATATTGGGTCCTATCTGTATGAAGTGACCCAAATAATCCTTAATAATTATTTTGTCCCTTGTAATTCTTTTGCTGATTTTAACATTTTGATATGTAAATATTTTGAAATTTTGCAAATTTTTCTTTTGCTTTGTGGTTTGCAAATCTATTTCCATTTATTTACTTTTACCCTCTCTGTTATCTTTTATTTCTTTCAATTTTGCCACCTGAAGAAATCCTAAAACAGGGTTGTTTTTGGATTATTTTTTATTTAAGATGAAAATCCCTGTATTTTAACAAGGAAGTTTTATTAATTTATAATATGATTTTTATCTCTTTTTTGTTTTGTTTTGTTTTGTTTTCCCATCTAGCCTTTGTTTATTAATTTATTTTTTATTTCTTCTCATTTTCTGTCTTGTATTGAATTTGTTTATTTTAACCCTTCTTTTCTCTCTACTTTTTAAGAAGATATATATTCTGTTTTCATCTCTGAGTGAGTTTTCATATATGCTTTAAAATGTATACTTGCATTAACAATATTTGAAGTGAGTCAATTCTCTATTTTGCTCTAAAACTAACTTATGGAAATCAGATGGGGTCATAAAACCCACTGTACCAGTCAGGGTTCTCCAAAGAAATAGAACCAATGTGATAGATTTATCTATCTATATTCATATCGATATCTATATCAACTACATTATCTCAAGTGTATATCATATTCATCTATCCATTTATCTTTCTCACGATATACCACCTATATAATTAGATTTATTATAAGGAATTGGCTTACATGAATGTGGTTGCTGTGGATTCAAAGTTTAGGCTAGAGGCCGAAAATTCTCACGAGAGTGATGGTGAATTCCTGGGTCCAAATTCCTTAGGCTGGGACCTCAGAAAGACATGGAAGGTGGAGTCTTGAGAACAAATTTCTTTTGAGCACTGGAACCCTCAATTCTTGTTGTCTTGGATGACACCTGTTTTAGTTTGCTAAGGCTGCCGATTCAAAATATCAGAAATGGTTTGGCTTTTATAAAGGGAATTTATTTTGGCAAAAGCTTACAGTTCCAAATCTGTGAAAATGCCCAAATGTCTAAATCAAGGCATCATCAGAGATGCTTTCTCACGAAATGTTGGCTGCTGGATCCTGGACTCCTGCTACATGGTAAGGCAAAATGAAGGCTCTTCATCTGGGTCTCTGCTTTCTTTTCCAGGCCACTTTCTCCCCAAGCTCAACTGTGGGTGATCAAGCACATGGCAGGGCTTCTCTCTTCACCTTTGAGCTGCTCCATGGGCCTAGCCTCTCAGGGTTTCTCTAGGCCTCTCTCTCAGCTTCTCAGGGCTTCTTTGTCTGTCTGTGACTAAAGTCAGTCCTGGAGTCCTTTCTCATATGACAGGTTAAAAATAGCAGCTCTCTTCCTCTGTGTGGTTCTGCTTCCAATTCTCCATTTATATAAGACCCCAGCAAGAGTAAGAGTGCAAAGACTCAACATGGGTCATGCCTTCCTGGTGTAGTCCAATCAAAGGCCCAAAATGATCTAATCAAATGATCCCTTAACTGAATCTAATGCAATCAAAGTTCCTACATCCACAGAAATGGATTAATTCAAAGAACATGATCTCTTCTGGGATTCACAAAACTTCAAACTATCACAATACCCACCCACATTATAAAAAATATGCTTAAAGTCAACTGCAGGTTCAAATTCAATCTATGAAATACCTTCATAGTATCTATTAGGTCTGTGTGTTATCAAAAAACTGGACACCAAAGCCTAGCTAAACACAATTTTGGTTTTCCTAACGTGTTTACCCACCCCCCGAGAAAAACTTGTTTTCCAATTACTATGTCAGTGAAGATTTTTGATAGCCTAAGTCTTTTGTTCTCTCTGATTTTCTTTTTTCTCTTTAAGTTGGATAATATAGTTCAGTTGAGAGTTGGCAGTTGACTGAGTCTAATCTGCAACTTCATAAACAGGTGGGTAAATTTTTCATATTAATTTATACATTAATAAATTATAGTAATGATACAATAATTATAGATTTATGTAGATTTATATTTTTATTTTAGATATATTTGTCTTCTGGCCTCTATTGATGATGAGAATTCTGCAGCCAGTATTCTAAGTGTTATTCCTCTATAGATAACCTCTGTGTCTTTTTTAAGAATATCTTTATATTTGGTGCTTTGAAGGGTCAATTATGTACTTAAGATTAGACTTGTGATTTATTCTTCTCTGACCTCATAAATTTTCAGTTTTAGAATTTATGTCTTTCTTTATTTCTCAGGAATTTCCAGACCATATTGTTTCAAATATGAGATCTATTGATTCCTTTTTTAATTGTTAATTGTCCTTTCTGTTAGATGTAGATTAAAAAGGAATAACGCATCTTTTTTGTCTCATACTCTCTCTGATATTTTCCTTTCTTTATCTCACTTGATGCATTCCAGGATATTTCCTCAGATATTCATGGCAGTTCAATGATTCTTTTTCTTTTTAATTATTTTTTTTTATTTTGGGTAAAAATCAAAATTTTCACAATACATACCAATATTTGCAAAATGATATATAAATACATATGCATATATGTGCATTTGTTTACATAAATGTTATTTGTTATATATATATATATATTTTAAAGGTGCTTAGATTACCTAAATATTACTCAGAAATTACAGGGATTCCCATGTTCCCCACCTCCCACACCTCCAACAACATCCCACACCACCATCCCTCATCCGTGTAGCACAACAACTGCAATTGATATACACATCCTGGGGCCTTGCCACCGAGCATAGATCACAGTTCACATCATAGTCCACACTCTCTCCCACACAGTTCTGCATGGTATATGCTGATGGAAAATGGCCTACATCCGTCGCCGCCACGCCACTCAGGACAACCCCCAAGTCCCAAAAAAGCCCCTGTATTTCAACTGCCCCTCCTCTCCCTGCCCCAAAAACGTCCAGTGGCCACCGGCTCCACCTCACTGTTACAATTTCTTCCATTGCTTGAATCATATTATGTCTACAACAGAACACCACCAAGTCCACTCTAGTCCACAGCTCCTCCCCCAGTCCTGAGGGGACTGGGATGGTGATGTCCACTCCACCTCCAAGTGAGTGAGGGCTTATATCCCATGGATGTGGTAGATGGGATTATCTTGCCTGCAGCTGCAGCCCTCTCCATTCCCTGGGATGGCCGTTGCCCATTGTCATCTCCTCGCCAGGTTACCTGGATGAGTCCATTGACCTGTAGGGTAGGAGTTGCAGCTCCACCAAGATTCCAGTCTCAGCTGGCACATAGGCCAGAGGCTTCAGTCTCTGGAAGTACACCTAACAACTCCAGCATCACATATAGTTTTGAACATAAGGGACTGATGGACCATGTGCAGGGAGGACTTATATGAGTCCAACTCTGTCACTCTCAGGAACACAGATTCCAATGAAGAGCCCACAAATTAGGCATCAATCTCCGGGGCTATCCCCACTTATATAGGACCTGGGTGTCTCCAGAGCCCTCAGAGGTCCCTCTGTGTGGGGAGATATCCACTTTGGTATTCTATGAGATCCTACTGAGGTGTGCGCAAGCATCACCCCTGGGATGACCTCCCGACTCTCCCCGAAGTCTCCAAGCTACGCGAACTCATTTCTCCTTACCCTTTCCCTGCCTCTACTCAAGGTCCTTCTCCAATCGTGTTGCCAGTTGGCACTTGGTATTAATCCCTCGTTGCCAGGGAGGCTCATCCCCGGGAGCCACGCCCCACGTTGGGGGGAAGGTAACGCATTCAAATGCTGAGTTTGGCTTAGAGAGAGGCCACACCTGAGCAACAAGGAGGCTCTCAGGTGGCAACCCCCAGGCACCCCGCAACCGTAGGCTAAGTTTCAATTAGAAGAGCAAATACTCATAAGGCTAGTCCTCAATAACAAGAACCCATCAGTGGGCCATCCTCTTTTGCCAGACACTGCCTCTGCACTCAGGGGACTGTTGCTGCTCCCTTGGGGAATGTAGCAGAGCTCTCCAGGCTGGGAACTCAGATTCCCTCATTTATTGAGTAATTGTCTACCCACTGTGACCATGCCCCATCCCTTGATCGTTTGAACAATTCTATATATCTTTCATGTATATTCAGATGGACTTACTCCCATGAATCCCCCATCCCAGACAACACCCACCAATGATCCTCTGCAGCTCCCCTTGTATCCCTTCTGTGATCCATACCCTCCCCGAACATGAAGCCTTGAGCAGTATTTAATTTAATGTCTAATTAAATTATTAAAATACTTCCTTTTTATTAGAAACATTTGGTCCTTTTTTTGAATTTATGTGTACTTGTTTAATAGTTCACCAGGTTGTTAAACTTATCATTTTCTATACATTATGTCATCATTTTAATTCTCTAAACACAATTTTATATTTTTTCTCAGATTTTACTCTTATAGTAAGTTTTAAGAATTTTAACCAAAGTTTTTGCTGAAGAATCTCCACCATAATAAATTATTTCCTTTTGTGATTTGACTTTTTGTTATAAGCTCACCTTCAGCAGAAACTTTTTTTTTTTTTGTCTATTCTTGTTTGCAGATATATTCCTAACATACTTTGGGTTTTCCTTTGATCAAGGTCCTCAGAGCTTAAACCAGTCCCCAATCCATTATTTTTCACAATAAATTAGATTTCCTGACCTACCTGAGTAAGGTAATATATAAACTCATTCACATGAGTAGCGTAATCGTTTGATTTTTCAAATGATTATTTTTTCCTACCTAAAAGTCAGAAAAATATAAACCTGATTATCACTAACCTGGGTTGACAGAAATATTCAGTTTGTTGGTTGGTTCTAATGTAGTGGTTCTCAACCAGGAACAATTGTGCCTTCCCTCACCTGGGACACTTGGTAAAATCTGTGGACATTTTTGGTTGTCACTGTTAGAGGTCAGGGATGCTGCTAAACATCCTCAGGTGCACAAAATTGACCCCCAAATAGCCAAATTGTTCCAAAGTTGAGAAACCTTGTTCTAATGCAATTTTTTTTTTTTTACTGAAAAATCAAGAGCAAAATATCCCTTTTACTCTTCTATGATTTCCTGTTTCTTCATTAATTTTAAATCCTGAAACATTGTTGCAGAGAATATACTGAAGTGTAAGAGAGAAACAATGGTCCCCTTTTCACAAAAATCTAATGAAATTATTTTTCTGTCCTAGTGAATTTCTTCAAACTGAATCAATATATTTTAACTTTTCTAAGAGTCGCTTATTAAAATATTGCTTTCCTTAAAAATTTATATTGGGGAATTGAAAATTTCATAAATTATTTTACAAATCAATATTTTGCATATTTAGTGGCCTGAAAGAGCAATATCTTCCAATTATCAGGAATGAACTTGCCATACTTAGAATGTAAAAAAAATGTGAAAACCCTGAAACTCTAAACCTCAGTACATAGGGAAGTTTCCAATAGAGTTTAGATTTTACTTTACTTTGAGAAATACAGGTTATCAAAGCAATATATTTCAAATAATTATCTACTTTTTATCTAAGCTCATTGACACTATACACAAAGTATTATGTTAAAATTTTTGATGGAATAGCATCTTTCTTGATTATTTTTATATTCTTTACCAGATAGATTTGTAAGGACTTGAATTTTTATTCCATGATTATCATTTTCTTAATTAAATATAGTGATTATCCTCTACCTATATGGCAACAGTTCATTGAGATGATCAAGTGTCTTTTGAAATGAGGTCAATCCCTCTCAGTAACATTGCAATATATCATGATGATTCAAGTTTTTACATTATACACAAATGTAGAGGGTAAGATGACTTTGTAACCCCCACTACCTGGGAAGACTGCCAAAAATTGAATTTTGTGCTACATTAATGTAATGGAGAGAGACTCACTCTTGAATTGCATTTATGTTCTATTGGATTAAAAAAAAATGCTCACTATAACCTTGACTGGACATTAAGTAGAAAAATCTGAATATAAAGTTAAGGCAAAATTAAAATGGTACACACACTATTTCATTAGTAATAAACAGATATAATAAATTCATTATTAATTCACACACGTAACAAATTTACATTAAGTTCTTACTGCATGGTTTGCACTATTCTACACACTAGAAATAGAGCAATCAACAAGAGCAGCAAAAGTATGCAGAGCCACAAGCAACACCATTCCTGGAAACCCTGAGGTCAGCCGGACACCAGAAACATACCACAAGCAAATGAATTCAGTATGCTATCTAACCTGAAGGATATTTGGAACATGCCAAATATTCACTAATCACAAACAACTTATGTAATCTTCTTTTTCTTTAAAAACCCTTGCCTGGAAGACCTAAGTCGGGACACAATTTGGGTTGCTGCTTGAATCTGTGATCCCTGAATTACAAATTCTAAGAGCCCAATAAACGCCTTTCTTCCCTTGCAACTGTTTAATTCTTGGTTCATAATTCCTTAAACATAAATGTATTTTTTGAAGAAATTTTCTATCTATGTCAAAGTATTTATGCATGATCATTGCATATATCTCCAAACTTTACTACAGAATTTTTAAAAACAATTCTATAGTCTTTAGTTACAGATTTTTGTTCATAAATTGAACAGTTTATACAATAATTTGCTAAAATTATTAATGAATACCTTAGCAAACCCTGAAACAAGACAAATATACTCCGTTAGATTATTTTAGCCAGTGGTTTAGGTAGGACCCAGCAATTCTTTTAATTTCTTGGTAAAAAAAGAGAAAAATATGATTAAAATATTTATACATTTGAATTAATAATAATAATTAAACATGTATGAAATAGGTTGCAATTGCATCACCAAGTAACATCAGGTAAATTATTTAAATGAATAAGTTGACTTCACATTATAAAATTCTATATGGAAAAAGTTTCCATTTAGTTTGATAGAGATTTTGAAAACCTTTTATAATGAATTTTCAATGTTAAAAATGTAAAATGACAGTTGTTCTAGCTAACCAGGTGTAATTTCTAAATTCAGTTTTAATCAGGATATCTGTCAAATAAAAATGCAAATTGGGATGAATTTATAAAAACATGATAATGGATTCAAAATTCTAAAGCAATTCATATTTAGCTTTAATAACAAATTCTGTTAAAGATGTTGATTCGTGATTTTTTTTCCTGCCAAATACGAAGAAAACCTAAAATTCGTGTTGTGCATGAAAAACCCATCTTTTTTTGCAATTCATCCAGGATCTGAGCTATAAATGTTTTTTGCAAATGTCAGCCGGAATTCTCCATATTAAGGAGAGCATTCAAGGTTATCCTGTGGGGGAAGGAGAATTCAGTTTTAATGAGTCAATCTCTCTTTCTGTTTTGTGTGCTTTAGCTTCTCTGTTCTAAGTCTTAATGGTTATTGCCGGAATGGTCTCAACTGGCACATTGCACTGAGATGGATCACTATTTGCTCACAGGGAAAGTTTTGTAACTGACTAATTATGTAACTCATTGCAATATTTTCAGCATCTCAAAAGCCACTATCTGGATTCATGCTCTCTGTTTTGTTTCGTTTTTTATATAATTTCATCTTAATTCAAGTTAAGTACATACAGATGCTACAAAATTGTCACTCTGAGAAAAACAGCCATTTACATAACTTAAGAAAATATCTGTACATTATCACATGGTATAAAATCATAGGATAATAGTTTAAAAAAAACCTATTACTTCACTAATATCACTTTAGTCTTTAACAAATCCAACCCATTGTTTAAAACTTCATTATAAAAAAAACATGTGTTGGATATGTATTATGTATCATGAACCTTTTTTTGTTTTCTTGTTTGTTTTTTTTAAGAAAGTAATGTAACACTGTCCTTATAATCAAGGAACTTTTAATCTTATAGAGGATGAGACTTAAAACAAGAATATTGAAGGGCAGTTTGCAAGTGAGTTCTTCAATATGCAAAACAGGTCAAAAGAGTTGCCAAGAAAAGGGGGGGGGGGCGGGGAAGTATTTTGTGTCCCTATTAAAGTAATTCAATTTACAGCTCATCAATGATACAAAAATGTATAGTTTGTATAATGGAATCATTTTCATTCTTTCAATATCCTATTTCTGTCTGTCATTTGAGGTGTCAGACATAACACTGGCAATGTTATTTGGGTAGAATGATGTTAGCAATAGTAAGAAAAATACATTTCCCTTCTCACCTGAGCCCTCACTACCTATAACCTGTCTACAACATCACATTTCCAGCCCTTTCTGTGCCTTCATTAAAACAGATTTGCAGCAACTCCAGATATCATTATTATTATTATTGCCACCAGTTTAAAAGTCATCCTATCAAATATCTGAAAGCATTTCCTCAGAGATACCCCTTAAATTGAGACATTGCTATCACTCCAAACTCCTAATCTATCATATGATAGCTCTACCACACATCTAATTGCTGTCAATACTCTAGTACTGTGTTTTTGAGAAACAGTACTGTTTTTATTTCTTGTTAACCTTTCCATCTTTGATCTACAGAGCTCTGAAATCCGTGGACACCAGCTTGCCTGCTAATAGTACAATTATAAAAATGTTTTTTCATGAATTATAACAGTACCATACTAATGAAAGATGTTAATAAAAGGGTGGTTTGTAGGAAAAAAATGCACCCTAATGTAAACCATGCAGTATAATTAATAATACAATTATAATATTCTTTTGATTAGTTGTAACAAAGGTACCGCACTAATGCCGTTAAGTGTTAATAATGGAAGGGGGAAATAGGAATGCTGTATTTTCTACATAATTTTCCTGTGAATCTACAACTTTCCTAATGAAAAACCGTTTACAAACTATATACGTATTGCTTTATGAAAATAAAAACTAAATTCAAAACAAGCAAAAAAACCCAAAACAGACAAAAAGTTAATCTTCCAAATATTTCTTCTATTTGTGGCACAAATGAAGCACTGATAAGTTATCAAATCCTGCTTAAGAATTATATTTCACATGAAAATTTTTGATATTTAAAAATCTTTTATTTTTTAGGATATGTTTTATAGAAATAATAAAACCATGCATATAGATTTTATGGAAAACAAATACAAATATGTCAATGATCACCCCAATAAATCTCTCCTTAATATTCTTATGAGTGCATTCTGTTAAAAATTTAACCTATGTCATTTTGTGTCCAGAATATCTTTTTAAAAACCTAAATATCTTATAGGCCTTATGTTTCAAAGCAAGTTTCAGTGATGAGTATTCTACAAATATCACTATTGACTTTACTCATTCAACCAAAATCTAATAACTGACTATAATCTAACAGGAAAGGAGATTTCCTAGTCAACAACAAAGACACAGAGGATAGAAGTAAGATATATAAATAGCTCTGATATCAACCGACAAGTTTTAGCTTGCCAGTTATTCAAATAAATTACTATGTGTGCTTGTGTAATGCATAAAACCTTCTATTATTCAGCCTGCTCATTTCTCTTGAGCTTCAAGAAATCTTTTAATAAAGCACAAGAATTTTTGACCTCAGATTTTGTGACATATATAGCAGATATAAAGTTTTTTTTCTAATTTTTATAATTTCCCATTCATTGCTCTGTTACACCTATATTTTGAGTTGCCAAGTAAGTGATCTTTAGACTGCTGAAATATTATATATCGCTTTTATCTACACAAAATTGAAGTCACAGTTGGTGACAGTTGGCATTTTTCTCTCTTGTTTCCAAAGGACTATTGCTAAATATGTGTGTTATTCTTTGTTTCAAAGGTTTGCATTTTTTTTTCTTGCTTTAGATATATTGATCAGCAGTTATTTCACTCACGGTTGAGTACAAGCCAGGGATGAAAGACAAAGACAAACAGACGGAATGACTAAGAGATAAACAGCAAAGGAGAGAGAGAGAAGAGATCTAGAGGTATTGGGTGGCAGTAAAGAATTAGGTCTCCATTTTCAGAAGGCATTAGTTTAGGATTTTTACCAAGCAGATTTTTAGCTTTTTTTTTTATTGGTAAAGTTACTTAATCTTCTGAGACTCTGATTTTCTTTTACAAAATTGCTATATCTTTCTACTTCACAGTGTTTTGTGTATATGTGTGTTTATAATAATCAAATGAGCTAATCCACGTGAAGTACAGTGCCTGTCAGAGAGCTTGTGGTTGACAAACCTTAGCTATTATTATTATATATAATTGTCAGGCACAAAATAGATGCAATGATGATATGCTTCTAATATGTAAAATTGTTACTACTCCTTAGATAAAAAGAAACAAGAGTAAACTATGTGCAGATAAGAAGTAATTTATAATTTCTAGTTTTATGAAACACAGGCTTGTGGAGTTCCTAATACTTGCTAGATCCTTTGCCAGACATTGGGATACAAAGGCAGATTACATTTTACTTTTTGAGAGAGAGAATTACAATTGAACAGTCTAAAATGCTGTGATCAAGGTATGAAAAGGATACTATGGAAACACATAGAAAAAATGACTATGGTGCGCAGATGTGGTTCAAGTAACTGAGCACCTGCTTCCCACATGGGAGGTCCCAGGTTCAGTCCCCGGTGCCTCCTAAAAACAAACAATAAGCAAACAAACGAAAAAAATCAACTCAGGGGAGCTGATGTGTCAGTGGTTGAATGCCTGCTTTCCACACACAAGGTCCGAGGTTCAATCCCTGGCAGCCCCAGTACCTCAAAAACAAAACAAAACAAAACAAAAAGACTATGCCAAACGCTGACTTCAAGAAATGATTTCACCAAGATGATCACTGAAGGATCAAAGAGTTTTTTGTTCACAAGTTTTGTACAGATGGAGGATTATGAGAGAGGAGAGAAGCCAAGGGAGTACAATGTCATCATATTTGCAAAGACCTAGGTGTGAGTGAGAACATAGTCTTCTGAAAATTGCAAAAAAATTAGTACTGGATTCAGTCTAGAATAAAAATCTGAGAGCTGGATAAATTAAAATGCTTTATGTCAATGAAAGATTTCTCGCCAATCACCTGCATATTGCAGTGAAAGCTATTTTCTATGGTTTAAAAAGCCTAGATACTTCCTATAATTTTGCAGATTACATTATTTTAGAGGATTCTATTTTACTACAATAGATCTAGATTTCCTGATGAATCTTAATGTAGTGAATTATCCAATAGTTTGTCATTGGCCAACAAATGTCTTGCCAAAAGGTATTTATTATGTAACTGAAAATATGTTTTAAAAACTTCGATATAACAGTCTTTAGACAAGAAGAAGCTTGCCAAAGCTTATTCACAGCCAGCTTATTGTTCACATGCATATTGTTTAGAAGCTTTGATTAAAAATCACATCATACAAATTTTTTTTCCTTTGGATGACTTATTCTGGCCAGAGTTAAAACAGGGCTTATTTATGTAGGTACAAATAACTGGACTCTGAATGTTAGAAATATTGCAGTAGAAAAAGTTGACCTATTATTCACTTTCTACATAATGTGCCAATATATCTGCACGGGTGATCGTGTTGCCCTCTCTCATTTGTGTTCAATTGCATGAATAATTGAAACAGACCAAAAAAAACATGCATTATTTTAATGTTTTATGGTATTGTACTAAAGATAATTCATCCTTAATATGCAGCCTTTCCACATTGTGGTAAGTAATGCTGGTTAATAATCTTTAATATTAGAATATTTACTCCATGACTAAGTTGTATGCTGATTTCACAAAGAAAAAAACCCAGATTTTAAAAAGGAATCATTTGGTTGCAGTCAACTAAGTTCTTATCTTCATTTATTTTCAAATAGAAATTTCTGCAACAAACTTTCTTCAGAAACTACAAGTTCCTCTCTGGTTAATGTATATTTCTAAGCATGAAACAATGTATTATGAGACAATAACTAACATTATGAGAAAATAATTTCACTTATTATTTAACTTAATCCAAATCTGCAAACGAGAATAGTAAATGAAATGTGTAGGTCTATATTTAAAAAAATAAAATTCATAACTTAATGTCTGGGTTATAATTACTACTCACTACATGTTGGTTTCCACAGTTACTGCTATTTTTGTGGGCTTTTCTCCATTATTTCATTTCATTTACTAAAATAAAACATTTGCAGAAATCCAGGGTTGTAAAAATACAGTATTAATCTACAATCATATCCATGCAAGTATTTTCTTTTTGCTAAATTTGATATACTTTCTCTGAAATCTTTCCTCTGGTCTTAATATTTCTCCCATACTTCTTGTGCCATAATTGCAAAATGGAAAAAACTTATCCTACTTGTCTCTCTGTGTTTGTTTTTTGCCATCATTCACTATGCTGTGGTACTTTTCCTGAGTAAGAGCATCTGGCAATGAATAAAATTTATATAAAATCTGAAAACT
This sequence comes from Cabassous unicinctus, assembly GCA_029593785.1. Classification (NCBI taxonomy): domain Eukaryota; kingdom Metazoa; phylum Chordata; class Mammalia; order Cingulata; family Chlamyphoridae; genus Cabassous; species Cabassous unicinctus. The sequence continues at coordinate 14,108 of JAQZBX010055975.1, forward strand.
TAGCAGTTAGGTAGCTAACTATGTTGTCTGTTGTTAGAATAGATGTGAATATTGTGTCAAAGAGTATGTGGTATGAAAACAAGAACCAAGTTTACTGATATGTCATCTTTCTCACTCAGTCAAAGAATTCTTCAATTCCTTAGTGAGGAGAGAATAGTCAATATCAAAAGAACACTATAATATCTCCTAATTTAAACCCACATATGTCATAGGAGGAATATTTTAGAAATATTAAATGGAAGCACTTTTGTTTTCCTCTGAACTCATGTTCCTTGCAGTCTTCCACCTTTAATGGTGCTTCAAACTTCATCACTATGAGATCTGTTGCATTGGGGATGGAGAGTATGACTATTGTTGGGGATTGAATCATGTATCCCACAAAATACATGTTCAAATAGTAAAAGACTTGTTCAAATAAAATGTGAACTGATTGGCTCAAGTAACTACATTGCCCAGCATAGAAATAAGCTTTAGGAATAGGATGTCCATGGGACTCATCATCAGGACTATCATCAGGACTCATCCCTCTGCTCTGATTTCCTTATGATGGTTACATTTATGAGAAGGCATTTTCTTATAATGTCAATGTGGCTCCCTGGAAATACAGGGTTTAATTTAATCTTTCAGCAACTGCGAGAGAGTGAGAGGCAGAAACGGAGAGTGATACAGAGAGGTTGAGAGAGAGAGAGATTTTCTCTTTTTTGCAGGAATTCTAATAAGTGCTTTTTTAATCTAGATAGGGTATGTACATCCTTCAAAAGATAAGAAGTATTTTAGCCTTTTAAATTCTGGTAGGTTTATAGGATACTTACCAAAGCTGCAGTTCTGATTGATTCATAATCCTAAACCTAGGCTCCAACTTGGTTTGTTCTCTTATTTAGCAGCATGCTTTAGAGGTATGCCCAAATCCTGAGCCCCAAACATTATTTTCAACAATTTGACCTCTCTTTGGAGTAATTGGAAGCAACAGTTGGAAGTGAGAGGCACAGATAAGTTGGGAAGCTAATTTTTGGCCTTTTCTGGCAAGGAACATAAATTCTGAGGTTTCCTGTTTAGTTGCAGAAGTAAGATTTCAACTGAGCCTTAAATGAATCTTAGAGTCGACAAATAATATCTACAAGGAGAAAAAGTAAGAAGGTACACTCTAAGCAAATGTTTCAGGATGAAAAGAGTCATAGGCTGATGATAACAAAGACTTTTTTGGCCAATGTGTAGCTAGAATTTAAGATAATGTATCTGTGTCAGGCAAAAGGAATGACATAAAGTATAGTTGAAAACATATTGAAGATTTTAAGAACTCACTTAAGCCACAAGATGCCTTTGAATGCTTAGAAAGTACATTTTTGGAAAAAATAAGTGGAAAAATCATGGAAAATAGATTAGAGAAATATTGAGAACAAAGACACTGTGTATTATATTCTTCTTATAATACACATGAGATATGATGAGGTTTTATTAGTGACATGGTAATGGAGGTAGAAGTAAATTCTAGAGACATTTCAGTGGTAGTACTTATCTGGATGAAAGTTAGTAGGAAGCAATGTTTTTACCTTGAGCGAAAATAAAGAGTGTGTATGTGTGGGATAAAGAATGGAAATATGTAGAAAGAAAAATAGTCCAGGAGCTCAGAAGAGAGATCAGGACAGGAGATATAAAAGTCATAAAAATATTAGCTACTATTTACAGTTTGTCTTTTGTGAGCCAGGTACTTCACATGCATCATCTCATATAATCTTCTAAATCTTCAAAGTAGAAAGTTTGACTTCTAAAAGTGAGGATACTAGATATGAATGGCATTAAGAAACTTTTCCAAAGTCACACAATTATTAAACCAAAAAATTAGTGAATGGCTTATCCAAGATTGCAAATCCGGAAACTTGGAATCTAGAACTTATGCTTTTCTGATTGCACCATGTTTCTGTCTGTTTATGAGTGATGCATGGAAGCAGATGTCTATATTTTATTCAGGAAAATATATGACTTATATTAATAGACAAAGCCAACTTTTTTTATCCATTGTGATTTAAGTAACATTGACACACACAACCCTGTGTTTTAAGTCTCTGGGTTTGGATAGTTTTTGTAAAATTTCTTTTAGCTTCTTTTCCTCTCTCGATCATAAATTAGATCTTTCAGATACTTATTCTGTGGGTAAAATTTAAACTATGACAATATCATTTTAGTTTTCTCTATAAATTCAGTTTTCTGAAAAGTGTTAAATAGTTGAGCCTGATGACAGCAGAGATTGCTATCTGTTCACCAAAGATTCATTTCCTTTCTTCTATGGCACACAGCTTTTCTCCATTCACCAACCTCCCTTGACCTTTGTTATAGTCAGGTGACTGCAGGGGTGAGAAGAGTGATAGGTGCCATTTTGGAACTAAAGGTTAGCAAGGTGCTTTTCCCAAGACTGTCTCTTCTCTATATTACAGATAGATTCTTGCAAAGCAAGGCTTTTGGGACTAATGGATGGGAAATCTAAATGATGGAAAAGACCTGGACCTCTGACTCACTACATGAAGAAGAACTACCTACTGGTCCAGTAAACTATACTGGGCTCGTATATGAGTGAGGAATATACTTTTTTTATGTTTGGGCCATTTAATATGTTGGTGCATTTATTATGATATTTTAGGTATCATAATGCATTGACAGGTAAATATGCATCATTATTTCACAGGGTTCAGTTTTTCATATTCTTACATAGAAGTAAATTTAGAAGTTTGCCAACTTAATCTATAATTCTGACTTCAATCTTTCCACATTACCAGTTTGCACAAGAAATAAAAATGTTATTGCCAATTCAGTTAATACTGAATACTTTTAAAATATTTGGGTATTTGTGTTGACACAGTAATACTGTCAAAAATCTTTGCTTCCAATATTCATGTAAAAGTAAAGTGGTCCTGCCACTATTTTTATAATTATTACTCAGCACCATTTAATTCTATTTTAAAATCTGCATGCCAGAACATGAATCAAAGTAATTTTGCTTATCTCTACTAAGTTCTTCTGAGAGCTAGAAGTGGTATTCCATTTGCTTTTTGTGAAACTGCTTAGAAAGTAAAATTTATTGTGAGGAAATAATAAAAAGACAAGAGAAATCTTAATAACTGGATCTTGGCATAACAAAGAAATCCTTGAAATACTCAGACTTGAAATAATCTACTGTAGTTTGCTCAGGAGATTTTTGGTCCCAATTAAGCTTGTCTTTTGTGACTGAGATTTAATTAGTATGGATGTTTGTACTTTAAAAATTCAGAGCTTGAATTAAACTTCATAAATTTATGAGACTAAAAAAGAATAATTCAATGGGCTTCGAAATTTAATGAGGGCATTTGAAAATGATGGCATTCTTCAAATTATAGCTTCTATGCCATCCCAAAATACTTCTATACAACTGGTTTGAAGAACCAGACTGAATTAACTAATCAGTTGAGTCAAAATTTCAAAACAGTTCAAATTCCAGCCAAAGGCACTGTTTGAGAATTAATATTTTAGCAGATTATTTGGTTTTAAATTTGAAAAAGAAAAAATTAGCTCCATGGAGTCACAGATTTGAAATATTTTTCAAGGTACATTTTTGATGTCCAAACAATACTATTTTAATTGGAATTTTTTCTAAGAATGTACTGTCTATTCATTAGAAAATTTTCACTTACTGAAAATGTTATCAGGAAACGGGGTGGGACTCTTTCAATTGTAGTTATTCTGAATTGTTTGTTGTTTGGCTGCCTTTAATCTATCTTTTCACTGTCTATTTTGAAAAGATTGTTCAGGAAATGGTAATGCAGCATTTCATCATCCATGACAACATTGGGCATGCATCTTTCTGACAAAAAGTAACTGATATGCCTTAAGTCAGTAGTTCTCAAACTTGAGTATGTAGCACAATCGTGTGAAAAGTTTAGTAGGCTCCAGCTACTGAATTTCTTAGTTAATAGTTCTAGGATGGGGCTTGAGAATTTTCATTTCTACTAAAATCCCAGATACTGCTGCTATAGGCTCAGCATTTGCATTTTGAAAACCACTGGTTTAAGCCGCCTACTGATTTCCTGGTAAGGTACTTAACACCTGAAGTCTATTTATATGATGAAATTTCAAAAACTCGAATATGTGCAGAAAAACCTATACTTTATTATATAAAAAATAAGCTCCTTCTTGCTATCTGGGATATGTTG
>JAQZBX010055976.1:0-18283 GCA_029593785.1 Cabassous unicinctus
TGTGTCTCACTAACTTTGGGGTGGAACCCATATTCTACAAAGCCATAAAAATTTCAGGGTATGTCCTTGCTGCTTTCAAAGAAAATCATGGGAAGTAGTTAAAGTGACAAGTCAGCCTTTTGCTCAATTTGCTTAGATAGGGAGGAGTGAAGACAACAAAACTGTCTTCAACTATTATTAACAATGAAAGAGTCCATAAAAGAGAAATCCAACAATAGTCTGGTTTGAGTAAATATGTCCCTGATTTGAGCCAAGTAAGAGAAAATTGAAAGCATTTATGCACTCTTTGTACCCAATTAATTCATAGATAAGGAGAGTTTCAATGGAAATGAGGCCAAGTACACTTGTTGGAAAACCCTCCCAAAACTCTCCAAGATTTTACTGGAAGTAAAATTTCTACTGGAAGTTCCCAAGTGTACCCAAAATGACACCTAAGGATGTTTAATTATTTGCAGAGATAGCTAGGCAGTGGGAAAGGAAAATGCGTACTTGGAGAGCTAACAATTACTGCTCTAAAAATCATTAATTATTGACTGCTTATTGACATTAGGCAGCAAACAGAGCTTTGATTTCAGAAAGCCAGAACAAAATATCAAAGTCAATATATCCTAGTCCAGTAGTTATTTTCTCAGCCCAATGAGACTAATTGAAACAGAGATCCAGAATCTAATGAAATGCTCTTAGCTATTTCCTGTCTCAAAGAGATCTATGTTCCAAAAGTTAAGCCATACTGACACCTGATATAAACAGAAAAGAATGGAGATTCCTGTAATATCATAAATTTTTCTTCAATTTGCCCAATAAAGAATATTAGGAGTTGGGAATTACAGTATCATATGTAATATAATTAAATCATGGTCTCTATTAGAATCTCTGCCAAATATATGTGAGTCAATGGAATAAATAAATTATTTTCCCTTAACATTTTCTGGACCACAATAAGTACCTAGTTCAAAGATGATTGGGTATTGATCATAGTTGTGACAATATGGTATAAATAGCTACAACTTGGTCATGCTTTGGTATAAACCATATGATACTAGTAGCTCCTTTGAATGTCAAGTCATGTAAGAAATTGTTACCACAATACTCAACTATCGAGAGAATGTGCCCATAATAAAGTCATGTGGTGGTAGAAGCAAAAAAGAAAACTATCACTTAAAAGTGATGCTTTTGTAAATTTAACAACTTTATTTGGGCATAATTTGCAAGCCATGAAAATTTAAAATTTGATAGAGATAGCACAGATACATTTTCTATGAAAGAGATCTCACAATTAAAATTTTGATTTCCTGAAGCAAAGTAAAGCACTTCAGCAAATATACTGATAAAAATATTGAAACATGTCACCAGACAAAACCAACTATCATAATTATGCAGACAGTGGGACACATAAAGGTTAAATATCATAAAGGTTGGTATATAAATTTGGACAGCATCATACATGACTGCCATCAGAGGACAATCTGCCCCTATCATTTTCTTACAGTCAAAACTGAACCATTGAGTTAATATAAGAAATGTTTTACTTCAAAATATGTCTGAATTCTAGACCTCAGTTTCCACCATTTTGTCCTTGAAATCTTTTCTCCTTCAATTTCTCCTTTTCCTACACCTTTTTCTCAGGCTGACAGTGGTTTTGTTCACACAGATCTCACAAATGTTCATTGGTTTACATGCACTTCACAGGGGTCCCAACCATCAGTCAGTAAGACTTTCCACAAACCCTTCCTGGATACTGCATTTTCAATTCTGGCTTTCAAGGAAATCAATGCCTAGTTCCAAGTTCAGTTAAGTTTTCATGTGGGACTACTTCTCTGGGTACTTGTTTCCTGGAAACTTGGAAATTCCCAAAGCATCAATTTCTGATTTCTTTGTGTTAAGATTTCCATTTTCAGGTTATACTATCCTCTCACACTTTGCTATAATCTGCAAGGAGAAGCCAGGCTGTGCTTTCCACTTTAAGTTTGAAAATCTCCTCAGGTAAATATTCAAGCTCATCACTTTCAAATTTTGCCTGTCATCTAACATCAGCCATCAATTTTGCCAAATTCTCTGCAAATTTAAAATAAGTGTTGCCTTTTCTCTAGTTTCCAATAATATGTTCATTCTTGCCTTCCAAGGCCTTATCAAAAGTACATTTAGCATCCATATTTCTACCAACAGTCTTCAAATTATCTCGGCTTTTTCTATCAAGCATCTTTCAATTGCTCTAGAATCTTCCATTTACCCATTTATTAAGCCATTTCAACAGTTTTGATATTTGCATAGCAGCAGCACCCCACTCTCAGTACCAATTTTTCTTTTAGTTTGCTGAAGGCTGCCAATGCAATATGTCAGAAATGGGTCTGCGTTTATAATGGGGATTTGTTAGGGTAAAGCTTACAATTGAAGGCTGTCAAAATGTCCAAATCAAGGCATCATCAAGGGATGCTGCATCTCAAAGTTGCAGCTGAGGGCAATCAGGCACATGGTGGCATCACTTAAAGATGCTTTCTCTCAGCACTTAGCTGAAGGCTATCAAGCATGTGGCAGGGCATAAAGGTGGCCTGCTCATCTCTTGCCTCTCCTAAGAGGTTCAGTGCTTCTGCTTCAGCTGCTCCATTGATGCCAGCCTCCAGCCTCAGTGAAACCTCAGCACAGAGAGTTGGGTATGAGTTGATTTAGACCAAACTTGGCTTTAAATCAGACATAATAAATGTAAGTTCTACCTAATTCTCTTGTCAAGGTTCTTTTTTCTCTACATCTCCGGTTATCCCCAAAGGCCAAGCTTTGAGGCATAACACATTGTCCCCTTATTGAACTTCTGTCTAGATGTCTAATGGTATATTGAATTGTCCAACTGTTATTGTAGAACTATATCTCTCTTCAGTTTTGTCAATGTTTGCCTCTTGTATTTTGGAGCTCTGTGATTAGGAGCATATATGTTTATAATTGTTATATATCCTTGGTGGATTTGCCTTTTAAAATTAATATACAGTGGTACTGCTTTCTTGCAACAAGTTTTTGCTTAAAGTCTCTTTTATCTTATATTAGCATAGCTACACCAGGTCTCTTTTATGTACTAATGCATGGGGCATTTTTTTTTTCATCCTTTTACTTTCAACCTTCTTCTGTCTTTAAATTTAAAGTGAGTCTCTTGTAAACAGCATACAGTTGAGACATGCTTTTTTATCCATTCTCCCTATCCATATCTTTTGATTGGGGAATTTAATCAATATACATTCATTGCTGTGGCAGTTTGATATAGTTATGAATTCTGAAAATAGATATTGGATTGTGCTTGTAAACTGGTCTGTTTCTCTGGGCATGATTAAGTTATGACTGGGGTTTTGACTGGGCCACATCAGTAGGATGTTGAATCCCTGCCCCTTGGTGAATGCCGACTTGGAGATAAAACTACATTGAAGAGCAGAGGAGTTAGTTGGAGTTCTGAAGTTACGTTTTAATGCTGGAGCCAAGGGAAGCAAGAGCAGAGGAGTTAGTTGGAGTTTTGAGTTGGAGTTCTGAAGATGAGTTTTAATGCCATAGCCCAGGGAAGCAAGCACACAGAGAAGCTTGGTCTTGAGGAAGGAGAGAAGGCCCGAGGAAAAGACAAGACATTCACTTGATAGTCTACAGCTTGTCTTGTTGAGAGAAGTGAGCCTAAGCCTGGAGAATGGCAAGTGCCAGGAAGAGAGGAACGCAAGAAGCCTGAATTCTTTGCAGACCTCAGCAGCCATCTTGCCCCAACACATGGCAATGAACTTTGGTGAGGGAAGAAACTTATGCTTTATGGCTTAGTAACTGTGGGCTTCTATCACAAATAAATACTCTTTATAAAAGCCAACAGATTTCTGATATTTTGCATCAGCATCCCTTTGTCTGAGTAATATAGAATTTGGTACCAGGAGTGGGGTAGTGCTTTTGCAATTACCAAAATGTTGAAATTGTTTTATAAACGGGTAAGGGGTATTTTTTGCTGAAATTGTGAAATGCTTCATAGAAAAGGCCTGGATCGCTTTGAAGAGACTGTTTATAGTAATATGGATGTGAAAGTGACTTTTTATGACGCCTTAGAAGTAAATGATGAAAATATTATTGGAAACTGAGAAAAGGTGATCCATGTTTTAAAGCTGCAGAGAACTTAGCAAGATTAACTCCTGGTGTTATATGGAAGAGAGAATTTGAAAATAGTAAACCAGAAAATTTAGCTGAAGAACTTTCCAAAGTAAACTCAGAGAATGTGGCTTGGTTTCTCCTTGCAGCTTATAGCAAAATGCTAGTCAATAGTAATACACTGAGGACTGAACTTTTGGGCACAAAGAAAACAGAAATTAATTCCAGAACTTCCAAGTCTCTGGAAATCAAGTTCCCTGATGAAAGTGCCCCATTTGAGGACTTAACTAAACGTGGAACTTGTAAATCAAAATTGAAGATGCAGTTATCTCAGAAAGACTTGTGGAAAGTCTTACTGTCTGATGGCTTGGACTCTTGCTTCCTGCATGCTAAATCAACAAACTTTTTGAGAGACTTGTATGACCAAAGCCACTGTCAGCTTGGACAAAAAAGGACATTGACAGGAGAGATGGAAGGAGAAACAGCTTTAAGAAGAAAACCATGGAAGCTGAGATCTGGAATTAAGACATCATCTTGGGCCAAGAGAGGAACCCCACCCATGTATACAGAGAGAGTGAGTTTGACTCAGCAGTTGAAGATTGGGGATGTTCCCAACTGATGTTTGGGAAGAGTTTTGCTGCCCCAGGGTGCAGGGAGGGTGGAGCACATTCCTCAAGAATTAGGGCGATTAAGATCAGCATACCATAGGTCTGAGAAGGTTTTGCCTGTCCCCCATGGATTAGGGAAGGACAGGTGGTCAACTCATTACTCTGAGAGGATTGAGCCTGTATGCCAAAGATTAGGAAAGGCCAGGTGGTAAACTTATTGCTCTAAGAGGGTTTAGCCTGTATGACAAAGTTTATGGGGAATGTTATCTTCACCTCACTGTACTAAGGGGGCTAGGACTCTAACCCAAAGATTGGGTAAGGTGTGGCAATCACCCCAACACTTTTGAAGGGTAAGGTCTGGAGCCTCGTCAACACCCAGATGCTTGATGTGGGTGGAACCAAGAAAATGGCCATTGGGAAAGCCTGTGGAAAGGGTGGGTTGACATCAGGAAGAAGAAATGATTCTCTTAAGAATGACCCTCAGACTTTGAAATCTGGAAATATGAGGATACCCTGCAGGTGTACTGAACTGTAGAGAACCCATGACTCATGTTTCCCTCCCAATTTCTCCACAAGATAATGAAAATATTTATCCTTTGTCCATTTTGGTACTGGAAGCACATAAATTGTTTTTTTAAGTTTCAGAGTTCTACAGCAGATGGGATTTTGTCAGAAGAAAAACTATTTCTTTAAACTGATTATGATATGATTTTTTAATTGCATTGTTATTGATTTAAGGGTTTTTGAATATTATAATGTATTTTTGGAATTCAGAGGGTGGAATGTGGCAGTTTGATATAATTATGAATTCCAAAAACAGGTATTGGATTATTCTTGTAACTGGTCTCTTCCTCTGGGCATGATTAAGTTATGATTGGGGCTTTGATTGGGCCACAACATTAGGACATTGCCCCTTGGTGGGTGGGGACTCAGAGATAAAACTACATTTCAGAGCAGAGGAGTTAGTTGGAGTTCTGAAGTTACATTTTAATGCTGGAGCCAAGGGAAGCAAGCACACAGAGGAGCTTGGTCGTGAAGAAGGAGAGAAGGCCCCAGGAAGAGACAAGCCATTTGCCTTATAGTCTACAGCTGGCCTTGTCAAGAGAAGCGAGCCTAAGCCTGGAGTGAGGCAAGCACCAGGAAGAGAGGAACCCAGAAGCCTGAATTCTTGCCAGACATCAGCAGCCATCTTGCCCCAACACGTGGCAATGGACTTTGGTGAGAGAAGAAACTTATGCTTTATGTTCTGGTAACTGTGGGCTTCTACCCCAAATAAATTGTCTTTATAAAAGCCAACAGATTTCTGATATTTTGCATCAGCACCCCTTTGGCTGACTAATACAACTGTAATTACTGATTAGGCAGGAGTTTCTTCAGTCATTTTGCACTTTATTCCTGTGAATATCATATCATTTTGACTCCTATCTTCTTTCATTGCAGCCTTCTTTTGTGTACAGTTGATCATTTGTGATGTGACTGATTAGTAACTTTTTCATTTAATTTTCTGTATATATTTTAAATACTTTATTTTTGGTTACCAAGAGGTTTGTATTAAAGAGCCTAAATCAATAATATACTAATTCAAAATAATAACAACTTAACTTCAATTCCATTCACAGTGTCTGCTTTTATACCCTCTTTCCCCCTCTTTGTTACCTTTTTACTTTTTCCATGCCCATAACATAGAAATATGATCGTGTCTTATTCAATTATATTCTAAATCTTTTGGGAAATAGACTTATCTATTGAGGATACAATAATATTGAAGTTTGGTATAAGTAGTTACCTTTACTGGACATCTTTATTTCTTCATCCTGCTCTAAGATATTATCTAAAATTGTTTATTTTCAACCAGAAGACCTCCCTTTAGCATTTCCTGTATGGCATATCTCTTCACCACAAACTCTCTCAGTCTTATTTATCAATGAATATCTTGAAATCTCCCTCATTTTTGAAGGATAGTTTTGATGTATATGTAATTCTTGGCTCTCAATTTTTTTCTTTCATTACATTAAAAATTGAGAAGTGTTGAGGTTTTTTTATTATTATTATTATTATTGGAATAATGAAAGTGCTCTAAGACTAATTGAAGTAATGAATGTACAAATATGATTACACCAAATACCATTGATTGTACAATTTGGATGGATTTATGCCTTATAAATATGCACCAATAACATTAATTAGTTTAAAAAATGACATAAAATGTTTATTTTTGGTTTTTTGTTTTTGTTTTGCTTATTTTTAGGTACTGGGGCAGGGATTGAGCCCAGAAACTCATATTTGTGAAGTCAGTGTGCAAACCCAGAGCCTCATTGGCTCCCCTAAGATTTTTTTCTTCATTTGTTTGTTTGTTTATTCCTTTTTTAAAGGAGGCACCATAAACCAAAACTGGGAGCTCCCATGTGGGAAGCAGGAAGTCAACTGCTTGAACAACATGCACTTCCCATTGCATTCTCTTTTTCCCCCAATCTCCTTCCTTCCTTCCTTCCTTCCTTCCTTCCTTCCTTCCTTCCTTCCTTCCTTCCTTCCTTCCTCCTTCCCTGCCTCCCTTCCTCCCTTCCTTCCTTCCTTTCTTTCAATTTAAATAAACTTTGTTTTACATAAATGTTACATAAAAAATATAGGGGAAATCCCATATGCTCCACTCCCTCCCCTTCCCACACTTTCCAACATTAATAACAGCCTTCATTAGTATGGTGTATTTGTTACAATTGATGAACAAATATTGAAGCATTGCCACTAACCATGGATTATAGTTTACATTATAGTGTATACTGTGTCTCATGCAATTTTGTAAGTTATGACAAAATATGTAATGGCCTGTATCAGTCACTGCAACATCATGCAGGTTAATTCCAAATCCCAAATAAGCCCCCATATTACACCTATTGTTCACTCTCCCTCGCCTCTGAGCCTCTGGTAGCCACTGCCTTAATATCAATGATACAAGTTCTTCCATTGCTAGAATAACAATAAGTCTATAGTAGAATAATAGTAATCCTACTTTAGTCCATTATTCCTTCCCCAATACTGAGAATTTTGGTATAGTGGTGTCCACTCTGCCTCTAATTGAGAGGGGCTTAGGTCAAATGTGGGTAATGGATGGAACTATTTTGCTTGCAGTTGCACTCTCTTTGTTCCTTGGGATAGGTATTGTCCATCATCGTCACCCTGTTTGTGGTCCTTGGTGAGCCCAATTAACTGAAGAGTAGGTGTTGCAACTCTTCTGAGATTCAGGGCCCAACTGGCACTTGGACAGACCAAGGTTTTAAGTCCCTTGGACATACAGCTATCAAATATAGTACTAACTATAAGTTCAAACAGAAAAGGCAGAAGAGCCTGTGTAGGGAAACACAAATGAGTCCAACTCTGTCACACTGGGAGGCATAAATTCCAAGGTAAGGGTTACTGTCAGGGTGCCAAACTCCTGACATGTCTGTCTTGACTATTGTGTCTGGATGCCTTTAGATCCCTCAGGAGTCCTGCTATTTGAGAAAATATTTACCATGGCAGTCAATGAGATCCTGCTAACATGTGCATAAGCATAACCTCTGGAATGACCTTCAGACACACATTGAAATCTCTTAGCCATAAAAACTAATTTGTGTTTGCCCTTTCTCCCTTATGGTCAAAGTCTTTTTCCAGTTGAAAGGCTAGTTGGTGCTTGGTAGTAATCTATCAGTGCAAGGGAGGCTTATTCCTGGGAGTCATCACCCACACTGGGGGGAAGAAAGTGCATTTATATGCTGAGTTTGGCTTAGAGAGAGGCTACATTTGAGCAACAAGGAGGCCCTCAGGAGGTAACTGTTAGGCAACATATAATACTAGCTAAGTTTCAGTTTCAAAACAAAAGGTTCATAAGTACAATCATCAATATCAAGGGCTCAGTGCAATGGCCGGTCCTTGTTCACTAGACACCACCCTTGTACTCAGGGGACTCTTGCTGGCTCATTACAGAATGTAGCAGAACTCCCCAGGATGGTAATTTAATATTCTTTTGGTTATTGTGTGGATCGACACTGACCATGACAATGCCCAAGGAACACTTGAGCACATTCATATGCCTTAATGGCATACCCCAGATGAACCCCCTCCCATGCATACCCTATCACCAATTCCCCATACCAGTGATCTTCCCTTGCCATTGTTGTGACCCTTCCGTGATCCAAAACCTCTCCAAATATGAAGCCAAGAAAATAATTAAATAAAAATAATAAGAAAATGAAAAATTATTTTAAAAATAACATATCAAATACAAAAAATAAAAAATGTCTTATATTCCATCTATTCTTTTCTTCCCTCCTCCTCCCCTTGGGACCTATGGTAAACTCTAAGTTTCACTTTTGCATGATTACTTGCAATAATATTGAAGACTTGATATATTGGTATCTTTTCTTTTATTAGGCACTGCCTATGCTCTTGGGATAGTCTTGCCTCTCTATTTGAGAACATAGCAGGACTCCCCAAGAAGAGAGTTTAATATTTTCTTGTTTATAGCATCACTGCACCACTGTCAAACCCATCTACTGCACAACTACATCCTTCCACCTTATCATAGATTTTGACCATGTAGTCATTGGCTCACAACCCTCTACTCCCTTTCTGTCTCCTGTAAACCTATATCCAGACTCTAGATCTGTTATTCTGCTCTATTTGCTTAATTCACATCAGTGAGGTCATGTAAGATTTGTCCTTCAGTGCCTGGCTTACTTCACACAAAATAAGGTCTTCAGCATTCATCCTTGTTATCCCATGTGTTAATACTTCCTCTTCAGCTTGCTCATTAGCAGTGTATAGAAACATTACTGATTTTTGCTTATTAATCTTGTACCCTGTCACTTTGATGAAGTTCTTTATTAGTATTCAAATTTATTATACCTAATAGCTTATTTGTGGATTTTTGGAGGTGTTTTCAAGGTATAGTATCATGTGAGCAAATAGCAAGACAGTGGTGCAGTGATGCTTTTGGGTTCAGTGGTGTTGGTCTGTGAGGAGAGTAGGACAGGTGGTTTGGTTAGAGTATCCATGGAACTTGAGTGATGGTCTGTATAAGGAGCAGGTGAACTCTGGGGATCTGCAGGTCTGTGGTTAAAATTATAAAATTGGTAATGTTCTTTTGGCAAATATGGCATGGGAAGACTTGTGTAGGGTTTTGGATGTAATGAGGTGCATACAGAACAAAGTGAACTTGTGGAAGATTTCTATGGAATATGTAAGTTTTCATCCTGTTATAGTATGTTATATCAGTTGGGAGGAGACCCACACAATAAACAAGAAAATAATAATAGTTTTAAAAATAACATAAATAATACAAAAAAGATTTTAAAAATTAAATAATAAAACAATTTTTAGACATTATGCCTTACTTCACTGTAAGATCTGTTCTCTTGTATGTACAGTGACTTTCTTCTGTATATTCCCACAGTGTCTTTTTTTTTTCCTTTTATCTTTAAAGAAGCTTTAGTTTACAGAAAAGTCATGTAGACGATATACGGGATTTCATATACCCTGTTCCTCACTCCTCTATTAATAATATTTTACATGCAGATGGTACATTTATTACAATTGATATATAAATATTGAAGCATTGCCACTGACCCTGGTCAATGGTTTACATTATGATTTACAATTTGAACAGTTCAGTATTATAAATTTTGACAAAATTTAAAATAGCCAGTATCCATTATTGTGAAATCATGCAGGAGAATTCTAATGCCTTATGTTCTCTCTATTCTCTTCTTCCCTCCACCTCACCCTGGGATGTATGGTAAACACTGTCAAAGATCAGTTGACTGTATATCTGAGGATCTATATCAGAACTCTCAATTTGATTCCATTGGTCAATATGTCTATCTCTGTGCCGTACAATGAGGTTTTGAACACTCTAGCTTTATAGTATATTTTAAAGTAAGGTAGTCTGATTCCTCCTATTTCATTTTCCTTTTTCAATATGTCTTTGTTATTCAGGACCTTTCATCCTTCCAAATAAATTTCATATTTAGCATTTCTAATTCAGTGAAAAATTCTGTGGTAAATTTGTAATGGGATTGTGCTAAATCTGTAAATCAGTCTGGGTAGAATAGATATCTTAATGAAGTTTAGTCTTCTTATCCATGAACAGGAAATATTCTTCCACTTATTTAGGTCTTCTTTGATTTACTTTAACAGTGTTGTGTAGTTTTATGCATTCAAGTTGTTTACATCTTTAGTTAAACATGTTCCTAGTTACTTGATTCTTTTATTTGCTATTGTAAATGGGAATTTTTCTTGATTTCCACCTCAGATTGCTCATTACCTGTGAACAGAAATGTTACTGATTTTTGCACATTGATCTTATAACCTGTCACTTTACTGAACTCATATATAAGCTTTAAAACATTTTTTGTAGATTTCTCAGGGCTTTCAAAGTATAGGATCATGTTATCTACAAATAGTGAAATTTTTGTTTCTTCCTTTTGAATTTGGATGCCTTTTATATCTTTTTCTTGCCTAAGTGTTTGAGCAACTACTTCTAACACAATGGTAAATAAGAGCAGTAACAGTGGGTATCCCTGTCTTTTTCCAGGTCTTAGAGGGAAAGCTTTTCGGATTTCACCATTGAGTATGATGTTAGCTGTGGGTTTTTCATATATACCTTTTATCATGTTGAGGAATTTTCCTTCTATTCCTATCTTTGAAGTTTGTTTATCAAGAGAGGGTGCTGTATTTTGTTGATTGTTTTTCTGCATCTATAATGATTATCATGTGAATTTTTTCTTTTGATAGGTTTATGCAGTGTATTACATTGATTTATTTTTTCATGTTGAAATATTCTTACATAACAGAGATGAAGCCCACTTAGTCATGGTGTATAATTCTCTTGAGGTGTTGTTGAATATGGTTAGTAAGTATTTTGCTGAGGATTTTAGCATTTAGTTTCCTTAGAGAGCTTGGTCTATAGTTTTTGTTTCTCATGGGGTCTTTGGTTTTGGTACTAGGGTGAAGTTGGCATCTGTATTAGTCAGCCAAAGGGGTGCTAATGTGAAATACCAAAAATGGGTTGGTCTTTATAAAGGGTATTGATTTGGGGTAGAAGTCCACAGATACCAGTCCAGAAAGCATAAGTTTCTTCTCTCACCAAAGTCCATTGCCATGTGTTAGAGCAAGACAGCTGCCAACGTTTGCCAGGGTTCAGGCTTCTTGGGTTCCTCTCTTCCCGGGGCTGCGTTTCTCTCCAGGCTTAGCTCCTGTTTCCTCCACAAGGTCAGCTGTAGACGATCAGGTGAATGGCTCGCTTCTCCTGGGGCCGTCTCTCCAATATCAAAACTGCTTCTCAAAAACTGCTTCCTCTGTCCTTTGCCTTGCCTTTTATATTCGATTCCCCCACCAACCAAGGGGTGGGGCTCAATGCCCTACTGATGTGGCCCAGTCAATGCCCTAATCATAACTTAATCATGCCCAGATTAACAGATCAGTTTACAAGCATGATCCAATTATATTTTTGGAATTCATAATTACATTAAATTGGCCAAAAGCTACAGCATCATAGAATGAGTCAGGCAATGTTCCCTCCACTTCTATTTTCTTAAAGAGTTTAAGCAGTTTTGGTGTTATTTCTTTCCTAAATATTTGGTAGAATTCACCAGTGAAACTATCTGGTCCTGGGAACTAGTTAGTTGGGATGTTTTTGATGACAAAATCTACCTTGTTAATTGTGATTGGTCTGCTCACTTCATCAATTTCTTTTTTTATTAATGTGGAATGCTTGTGTGTTTCTAGGAATTTCTCCATTTCTTCTAAATTATCTTTCTTTTTGGCATACAATTTTTCAATGTATGCTCTTATGATACACTTTATTTCAGTAGGGTCAGTGGTGATATCCCCTTCATTTATTAATATATTTGCATCTTCTCTCTTTTTTATCTTTGTGAGTCTAGCTAAGGGTTTGTCAATTTTAATAATCTTTTCAAAGAAACAGCTTTTCGTTTCATTTATTTTTTGTAGTGCTTTCTTATTTTCAATTTCATTTAGATCTGCTCTAATCTTTGTTATTTTCTTCTTTTTGCTTTCTTCAGGGTTAGTTTGTTGTTATTTTTCTTGGCTCTCCAGGTGTGCATTTAAGTCTTTGGTTTTAGCTCTTTCTTTTTAAATAAAGGCATGTACGGCTATGAATTTCCTCCTCAGTACAGCTTTTGCTGCATCCCATAGGTTTTGATATGTTGCATTGTCGCTTTCATTCATTTCAAGGTAGTTACTGATTTCTTTTGCAATTTCCTCCTTGACCCACTGATTATTTAAGAGTGTGTTGTTTAACTTTTATATATTTGTGCCTAATATTCTTCTCTGCCTCTTACTGATTTCTAGCTTCATTTCATTGTGGTCAGAGTAATTAGTTTTTATATTTTCAATCGTTCTGAATTTATTGAGTTGTTCTGTGGCCTAAGATGTTTTCTATCCTATAGAATGATCCATGTGCACTCAAGAAGAATGTACCTCCCTTTTTAATTGGGTGCAGTTTTCTTTATATGTCTATTAGGTCCAGGTCCTCTAATGTATTACCCAACATCTTTGTTTCTTTATTGATTCTCTGAAAAGATATTTTGTCTAATAGTGAAAATGTTATATTAAAATCACCCACTCATTTAAAGTCTATTTTATCTGGTATTAATATAGCTATTCATGTCATTTTTTTGTTATTGTTTGCATGTAAAATTGTTTCCATACTTGCACTTTAAACCTGCTTGCATCCCTGGGTCTAACATCAGTTTCTTATAGACAGAATATAGATTGATCATATTTCTCTATCCATTCTGTCAATCTGTGTCTTTTGATTGGAGAGTTTAATCCATTAACATTCAGTATTATTATTCTCAAGAAATTACTTATATTAGCCATATTTTCTTTAGGTTTTTGTATGTTGTATGCTGTTTTTATTTCTCTCTTAATTTCAGTTTATTTAAAAGTATTTTGAACTCTCCCTCATTTTTGAATAACAGCTTTCCTCGATAGAGAATTCTTGGCTGGAATGTTGTTTTGTTTTGTTTTTTTAGGACCATAACTATGTCATAGCACTACCTTTTTTGCCTCCTTGGTTTTAGATGAGAAATCAGACCTTAATCATACTGAGCTTCCCTTGTATGTGATGGATATCTTTTCTCTTCCTGCTTGCATATTCTCTCTTTGTCTTGAGCATTGAAAATTTGACAAGTATATGTCTTGCAGTAGGCCTGTTAAGATTCATATAGCTTGGTGTGTGATGCACTTCCTAGACATTTACATCCATGTCCCTCAATAGAGTAGGGGACTTTTCAGCCATTATTTCCTCCAACACTTTCTTTCCCCTTTCCCTTTTCTTTTCCCTCTGGGATGCCTAAAATGCATATGTTTGTCCATTTTGTGTTGTCCCTAAATCCCTCCTGGATTTTTCTATCTTTTTATCTATCTATTCTACTATCTGTCTGATTTCACCTGCACTGTCTTCAACATAACTGATGCTTACCTTTGCCTGTTCAAATCTGCTGTTATGTGCTTTCAGTTTGTTTTTTATTTCTTGCATTGTGTCATTCATCACATAATATCCATTATATTTTTTGTACGTTTACAAATTTTTTAGTATATTCTCCCAGTGTCTTCTTAATGTCCTTAATCTCTTCCTTCAATTCAATAAGTTGATTCATGATAATTGTTTAGACATCTTTGATTAATTATTTGTTCCATGTTCTACCTCTCCTCCTGTTTTTTTGTGTGTTCATTAGACTGGGTCATGTCTTCCTCTTTCTTAGTATGGCTTGTATTTTTTTGCGTGTGTGTGTGTCAGGCATCTGTTAATCTTGATGGGCTTATTCAGTTGGTTAGATTCTCTTTCTACTCTAGTTTATTTTATTGTTGTTTTTGTTTGTTATAAGGTTTCACTTATACACTTCATTCCTCTTACTCTATTTACTTCCTATTGTATATATTCCTTTGAGAAAAATTATTAAACAGAGATAAGAAGAGAAAAAGAATAATATACTAATAATAAAAAGGTAGAAAAGGAGCTGAGCAAGATCCAGGAAAATAAACAATTAACATAAGCAAAAAATCACTAGAAGTAAAGAAGAATAAGATTTAAAAAGTGGAATAGAAAAATAATGAAACAAGAAACAAAATGGAGAAAAATATGTAGAATTACTTAAAAAGCCAGAATGATGAGAAGAGAGGAAAAGAAAAATAAGAAATACGGAAAGAAAACAGAGAAAAGAAGAGAGAGAAATAAAAATTTTTAAAAAATTGAAGACCAAACAAAAATTGGTGGAATGAATGAAAAACAACAGGAAACAGATGATAGAAAATTGAAGGAAAGAAACAGTTAATGTAGGTAGCAAATATTGGTTGGTAAAAGGAAAAAAGAGCTAAACAAAGCAAGGAGAAATACAAGAAACAAGAAATAGAACAGCAGCAACAACACACGCACACACACACACACAAAACGAAAAAAACAACCTTCCCTTTAGGTCCCGAAGGAGCTGTTCAGTCTCATGGTGTCCATCAAACAATCACCCTGCAGCCTGCCCTCTGAGCTGATGTACTGGGTTTAGCAATTAAAAATTTAAAAATTAAATAAAAACAAAAGCTTTTTAAAAAAATAACAGATCCAAGAAAGCCTTAAACAACAACAAAAAAAATGTCTAGATGTTTCCTATTATAAAGTGTCGGTTGAATGCCTGATAACCAAGTGAATCACTCTCTTGATTGACACAGATATCAAACCAGGGGCCTCATATAAGTAAAGCAAGAATTCCTCCACTGAGCTAAATTGTCACCTTAGATTAATTGGTCTTCAGAGACCTATCTGCTCCCTTTCTTCCAACCATTTTTAGACTTCTACAGCTTGCTAGACTCCTGCTGATTAGGTGCCTGTCCCTGCCCTTATCTTTAATCTAATTGCTTTCTCTCCCTGATTGGCTGAGCAAGACAGTCTGCCTGAGTGGAAACCCCTCCCCTCTCCCCATCATGACAGGGTCTCTTCTGAGATTCAAAGGGGGCTCAGCTGGCCAAACTCATCACAAAGAAACCACTCACCACCCTCTGCCAGACCCTTCCTCCTTCCAGGGAATGCTCTCTCCATCTCCCTTGGTAGCAGTGAGACAGGGGCACCAAGGCTACTTGCTGTGAGGGTGGGGTATGTGTGCCATTTCATGCCACAGGGACAAATAACTCATAGTTTTCATTTGGCTTCTTTTTCTTTCCAGTACCCCCTTAGGTGACTCAGAGCACCTACCAATTCTATATATATCCAAAGCATTCTCCTTAAGATACATCACTGCATTCTCTCTGCTTTTTTTGTGAGGTCAGTATCTGCCTACCTACTTTGTTGACATTTTCCCAGAAGTCCTTGATCATGTGATTTTAATTCATTGACTTATTGATGTGATTTATTGTACTGTTTTATATTCTTGTGTTGAACCCCCCTTGCCTGTAGGATAAAGCCCACTTGATGACTTTATAGAATTATTTTAATGTGCTTTTGAATTCCATTAACAAGAATTTAGTTGAGGATTTTTGCATGTCTATCCATTACAGAAATTGGCCTATAATTTATTTTTTGGAGTATCATTTTCTGGCTTTGATATTAGGGTGATGTTGGCTTCATAGAAAGAATTTGGTAGCATTCCCTCTTCAATTTTTTGTAAGAGTTTGCAGAAGATTTGTATTGTTTATTGAATGATTGGTAGAATTTAACTGTGTCACCATCTGGTTCTGGACTTTTTATTTTTGGTATTTTTTTTCAATGATGGTTTCAAGCACTTTGCTTACGCTTTGTTTGTTGAGGCCTTCTATTTCTTCTAGGGTCATTGTAGGTTGTTCATGTATTTTTTTAAGGAATTTTTTCATCTCGTCTATCTTGTCTAATTTGGTTGCATACAGTCGGTCATAGTTGTCTCTTATGATCTCTTTTCTCTCTACAGCGTCAGTAGAAATGTCCCCCATACCATTTCTGATATTTTTTTTATCTGTTCTCAGTTTTTCTTTTTCCTTCTTACTAAAATAAAGGATATGTTGATTTTATTGATCTTCTCAAAGAACCAAATTTTTGTTTGGTTGACTCTTTTGGTTATATTTTGTTCTCCATTTCATTTATTTCTGCTCTAATAATTATTATTTATTTTCTTCTTTAGGATTAGTTTTCTGTTCTTTTTATAGTTCCTTTAGGTGTGCATTTAGCCCTTTGATTCTAGTTCTTCTTTTTAAATGTAAGCATTGAGGAATATAAATTTCCCTACTAGCACTGCCTTGACAGCATCCCAGTCTTTGATAGGTTCTATATATTTATCTTAGGCCTAGTTCATTTAATGCAATTTTGTCTCTCTTTTTATTTATTTTTCCTCATTTTTATTTATTAATATTCTGTCCAGATGTTCTATCCAGTGATGAGAGGGTTGTGTTTAAGTCTACAAAATATTATTTTAGAAAATATTTCTTCCTTAATTTTGCCACTTATTGCCTCATTTACTTTGGGCACCCAGTTTATGTGCATAAATACTTATTTTTATGATTTCTTCCTGTTGAATTGTCCCAATTATGAATATATATTGACCTTCATCTTTTATAACAGTTTTGCATTTAAAATGTATTTGCACCAATTTTAGTGTAGATACTCCAGTACATTTTTGGTTACAATTTGCATAAGAAATATTTTTTCCAACTTTCACTTTCAGCCTATTCATATCCTGCATCTAATGTGACTATTTTGTAGATATAATATAGATGGCTGATTTTTCAATCCTTTTTGCCAATCTGTGTCTTTTGAATAGGGATTTCAGTCCATTAACAATCAATGCAATTTTTGTAAAAGCATTAATTGCTTTGTAGATTTTATCTTTGGCTTTCCACTTTCAAATGTTTTTATTGTCTGTCTCTTTACCCTTTTGTTATTCTTACTAATAATATTCATTTCTACACCTTTTTCAAGCCTCTTTCACCTGTCTTTTCCTTTCAGTCTACAGCACTTCTTTTAATATTTCTTATAAGTCCAGTCTCTTGGTAATGAGTTCTCTCAGTTACTGTTTTTCTGTGAGACTTTAATCACAACCTCGTTTTGGAAAGACAGTTTTAATAGATATAGTATTCTTGGTTGGCAGTATTTTTTTATTTCACTATCTTAAATATATCATACCACTGTCATATCATCTCCATGGTTTCTGATTAAAATCCAGCACTTAGTTTTGTTGAGCATTCCTTTTATGCGATAAATTGATTTCTTCTTGTGTTCAGAATTCTACTTTTATCTCTGGCATTTGGCATTCTGAGTAATATGTGTCTCAGTGTGACATGCTGCGTTTTGTGAATATTGATATTTATGTCTTTCATACGTGTTGTGATATTCACTGCCATATTTTCTCAACTATTGTTTCTTCTCCTTTTCCATACTCTTCTTCTTTCAGGACACCCATAGTGCATATGTTTGTGAATTTCATGTTATTATTCAGTTCTCTGAGAGCCTGCTCAAATTTATCCATTCTTTTCTCTCTGTTCTCCTGTATTTTCAAATTCAGATACTTTGCTTCTAATTCACTTATTCTTTCCTCTGTTGAATGCCTCTAAAGTTTTTTTTT
>JAQZBX010055977.1:6673-18392 GCA_029593785.1 Cabassous unicinctus
GATGATGCAACAAAAAGAGACACAGAGGAGTGACAATAAGAGACGCAGCAGACCAGGGAGCTGAGGTAGCGCAAGAGACTGAGCACCTCTCTCCCACTCCAGAAGGTCCCAGGATCAGCTCCCAGTGCCGCCTAAAGAGAAGACAAGCAGACACAGAAGAACACACAGTGAATGGACACGGAGAACAGACAGCAAGTGCAAAAAACAGCCAGGAGAAGGGGGGAATAAATAAATTAAAAAAAAAAAAAAAAGGAAGGAAGGCTGTTTCTAGAAATGAAAATAGAAAGGGCTGCCATCATCTTTGCCACAATCTCCTAGCCCACACACAGAGCTGTTAGGTCCATCCAACATGAATGAGAACCAGAAAGAAATGTCAGTGTCCCTGTTTCTGGATCTTCAAGAAGAATGGAAAGGAAATGAGAGAAGAGATAAAGAATGGTCCAATCAGTGGGAAATTAAGCTATCAACTTAAATGGGTGGGAGAAGTAATGAATAAGCTCAGTTTAGTTAGAAAGATAATTTTAGGTTTATCTGTAGACTCACCATCAAAAACATTTTTGGCCCTCCACATTCTGTGATTCCCAAGCAATTGAATTCTTTGAAAGACTGTGATGGAACATTTATGTTTAGATGAAAACAAAAGGATCCCAAATATATTGAATCACCTTAAGGACAGGAACTTATTTCTGTACCCAAGCAACATACACAGCACTCAGCATACACTGAGAACACAATAAATATTTGAAGAATGAATGAATGAATATGGTAAAATTTTCTGAAGGGCAGAACAATTTTCTATTAAATTTAAAACTCTAAAGGGGAATGTAATAGGACTAATGTCTTGTCTGCTATGGCTGCAATACTACTAGATAAAGCAGTATCTTATTCTTTATTGTGTGCTCGTTCTGAACAAGTCCTCATCAAAATAGACTGCTCCAGCATCTTCATGACTTTAAAAGATAGATCTAAACAGATTCAGTGTAGACCTCAGCAATTGAATATACAGTTTCAGGAATATGTCCTTTGCAGTTCAAGCCCACTAAAGCTGCTACATGGATCATATAATTGATTTGTGGTACATTCTGCCTGCATCCTGCCAATGGTTTAGTAAAAGAATAGACAAATACCAATAAAGTGAAAAGCTCCGCGGAGAATTGACCAAACCACATCACTTTCTTCACACCTAGGATGTTCCAACCAATAGTAATTTTACTGCAGCTTTCTGTAGTACCAGATATAGAGCTCTGTAGCCCGGAACCCATAATACAAGCAACCCTCTCCCAATGGCACAACAAAAACACAGGTTTATAAAGTCACCATTAAATATAATGGAATACCAGAGAAATGAGTTGAAGAACACATGCAAGATGAGATGACAAGTGACAGAAGTGCCAATTAAAAAGCACCATCTCGGCAGGAAAGCACCCATGTATTGATGAAGCTCATTATGAATATTAAGTACAGTAATATAAGATAATATGGGACTGAGAGCCTCCAACAGCAGTGGCCAAAAGAGGTGCAATGTTCTTTAGGGAAATAGATCTAAAAATAGAGTAAATGGTAAAATGAACACTGCAATATAGCATTATTATCCCAGTCCTGACTGTCATTTAAGTAATATGCAATGTTTGGTTAAGAGAAAAAAATCTTTATCATCACTTTTTTCCCTTGTATACCAAATATATTCCATATGTATATGATTTCTGGCTGTTCCACAAAAATCCAAGCACAGAGATTGTTTTAAGAAAGATTAATAAAAAGTTATAGACACAAATTGGCTGAGTCGCCCAGAGAAAGTGCTTTCTTTACCTTTTGAAATACATTTCAAAAATGTATTTACCATGGCCCAGAAAAAAACTATTTAAAGTTTATTTAGACTTTATGTCTTTGAAGTTTCTGTGTTACAATGGTCTTCACCTTTTGAAATTCAAGCAAATATGTGTACATCTCATACGTCCATATATACGTTCACACATGCACTTATCTAGTTTTATTTTACACACTTTTCTAGGTATCTGTACAATGGTGTTTAATGAGATGAGGGCTAATTAGCTGGGTAAGAAACCATCCTCACTTCCTGTGTGAAATTCAGGCCGATTCCGCTATCCTGGTACTTTTGCCTGGAATCTGTAAAAGGTAAGCCAGAGGCAGAGAAATCAGCTTTGTAGGGGTGAATACCCAAGTTTCAGAGCAAGGATCATGGGTACCAGAACTGCCGTATTCCTAGGCAGTGCACCTGTTCAAGAACTCAGTCAGGATGGAAGTAAAGTAGCGCAAAACGTTGTAGGTCTCAAGTGTGGAGGTTAATGTGTTTATTTAGAAAGAAGCAAAATTTAGAGACTGAGAAACCAAAGAAAAGTATTTCCATAGAGAAAAAATACATTTAGAGACTCGAACACTGAGAATTCAAAACACTCAAAAGTTTGAATTAGTTTTTTGTTGGCCCGTGCTTATACGTTCTTTGAGCAAACAGTTATTCAACACCAACGCTGTGCAATGGAGTTAGAGATGTCAGGACTAGAAAGATGAGGAAGGCACAGGCCCTACAGCTTGCAATTTTGAGGGCTCAAAGGCTTTATAAACATCAACTGTCTCTTATCAAATTGCATTTTGATGAGTTAAGTGTAAAAGAATCAGCAACAATTTTTTGCGTTTTCATCAAAACCCACAAGGATTTTAAAAGAAAAATAGGACTAGAAAGATTCCATTTTGAATGTGGCCAATAGAAAATACTTTGTTGTTTTTTTTTTCTTTAATCTGTATTCATCTTCCATTCTCGCCATCTTCCTTTTCTGTATCATTGAAATTTACTTAGTGGTTGATGGTATTTTGCACTGTTGACACAAAGCTCAAGTCCCATCCTTTTTAGAGGGCCTGGACTACTTCTCCATCTTTAAATATGTATACAGACATTTCCATTGACATCCGCTTCAGTTCTGGTCTCTCCTTCGTTTATTTACATTTCTCCCTGTTTTTGTAAACAAGTCTAATCAATGCCTTGGGACCAGGGTAAGAACGGGGATATGTATACAGAGGACCAGCATGAACCACAATTCCCCTCCCAGGCACATGCAATTTGAAGATAGACTTTTATTCCACATCTGATCAAGTCTTTTCCCACATCCCTGTTTTTCCCCAAACCATTTATGATTACTGCCTAAATAATGTAGCCATAGGTGGACAAATGAAGAATGTGTTACCTCAGACTCTAGTTCTAGCCAGATTAACAACTGTATACAAGAGAAGTCATGCACGTTTCTAGGAAGTAAGTTTTTCACAAAATGTCATTCATTAAAAAAAAAAATACTTCTCTGTGTCACCAAGCCCAAACCAAGGTTATCTGATGTTACCTGAGATGGCTGATGGCTTTTCCAAGCCAACTCCAGTCTCCCCCGTATCTTTTTAGGTAAAACATTCCTCAGGCTGACAAAGACTCTGTGTGCCGAGACACACATCAAGGCTCACCCCAGAGCAGAGGTTCCATGGACCAGTAAAATCCCACTAAATGTTTCGGAACTGATATAATATTGCCGTCTTTTTATTGTAATACAGTTAACTATGAAAAAGCTCATAATTCTCCTTTTCTCATTTTGCCCTGGATTGGCTTTTAGGAACCACTACCTTTGAGCTTTCCATAGGGGCTATAAAAGAATAAGTTAACCAAATATTCAGTTTCTGCTGTTTATGTACCATGGCATGGGTTCAGGTTTACACTGGCAGCAGAGGAGAGGAAGGCAAGGAAGTGAAAAATGTATGAATCAGCTCCATACCATCTCAGCCTCGTAGCTATTCATTATGGCCAGTGTGGTCAGTACCTCACACACACACAATGGGCAAGGGAAACACCAGTGCAAGGAGTGCATTACTCAGAGCTTGCCCTAATCAAGTTAATGTACAACTAGGAGACAGTAAGCTTTCCCTGGAATCTTGGGACAATTTAAGGAAAAAGTCACCCTCTATACTGGGATTAAAAGAGAAATCAATTTAAAAATGCAGTATATCAAAAGCACAAGTGGTGTCTTAGACATCTCTATTTGCTGTCGAGATGGGCATATCCAACGCTAATTAAAATGGCCCTCAGGAATGTAATGTAACTTGAAAAAGCAGTAAAATTATCTACAGCCTTTTAATGTGAATCATCTCATATGCAATTGAGAAATAGATTGATATCACAGGGGAGACATACTGGTTTCATACTTGTTTATGTTTTGAAGTGAACAGGGGTAAGTTATCTACAAGATAAAGCCCTAGCAAATGTGACAATCTTAGAAAAAACTGAAAATCTACACAAGTCCTTTCTTTTAGCACAAACAGTGGCTATTTCCCTGGTTTAAGAACTGCTGGGTTTTCCATCAGATTGAACTCTTCAACAAAAGTTCAAGTGTGAATGAAGAAACTGCAAAGACATTTTCCCCTTTACTAAAATGGTGCATTCGTGAAAAAAGCTACCTCCGGAATCCTATTTCTAATTTAAATCAAAATGGTCTGTTTTAGAAGCAACTGTCCTCCAGGATCTGCATCTCAAAGGAGGCGGCACAAGCCCCAGGTTTTAAGCAGCAGGGGACTGACCAACTGCAATGCTAGGTGCAGATGCTGGGAGAATGTCAACAGTGCCAGTCATTTTACTATGATGTTATTGTTTTTATTAATGCTTGGTTCAAAGTGCCATAGGTTTCAAGTCATCTGCCCCAATTCTATTTTTCCCTTAAGCCCTGATATTCTTAGAACTCAGTTTTGTAGCTAAAACACCCATATTTCATTTTCACATGGTAGTCAAAGCTCTGATGTGACCGTGGAAGGACTGTGGTCTTGGGGTAGGAGGGGAGGGTATTAGAAGGAATTGTAATTGAGCCTCCAGCATCATCTGGAGGAAATGGATCATTGCATGATCCTCATTCTTGGCATTGAAATATCTCTGGGAGGAGAAGGGCAATGCATCAGGCAAAGGTATGGGGAAAGGGAAAGACCCAGTAAAGAATATTTAATTCCCTTATTTTTAATCGCATATTTGTTCGCAGTCTTCGAATCCAGGCTTGGTATAGAGGATTCCTCTCGAGTGCCAACTCCCATCGACTATTAGTAGCTGCCTGAAGCACTGAAGTGAGAAGGATGCCAAGGCCACTTCTGGGCTCGGTGGAAAAGAATGCCACGATTGATTAGTGATGTCTGTCAGGAATTGCCACACATGTATCACCCCTATAATCTATGATACAGTTGAGGAAGTTTTCCTACCAAGATGAATGGTCTGGGAAGACAACCAGATTTGGTGCTGGAATCGGTACATTTACCTTTGTAAATGAACAAATCAACTCTCTGATAGCCAGGCTATCTCTGTCAGTTTCACCTGAAGCTGCTCATTTGGGTGAACTGATACTATGGAGGGCTTAACCCAGCAAAGCTGAAGACCTTGGAACTCCTGATATGACGATGCCAATTATGTGAAAGGCCCTGCTTAAAGGATCTTGACTTTTTTTTTTTTTTTTTTTCATTTGCTTTAATTGAGGTAAAATTCATATAACATAAAAGTAACCATTTTAAAGTACAGGATTCAATGACATTTAGTACATTCGTAATGTTTGCAACCATCACTACCATCTAGTTCCAAACATTTTCATCACCCCAAAAGGAAACCTATGGCCGTTAATCAGCTTTCTGCCTCTATGGATTTGCCTATGCTGGATATTTCATATAAATGGAATCATGCCACAGGTGGCCTTCCGTGTCTGGCTTCTTTCACTTAGCATGTTTTCGAGGTTCATCCATGTTGTAGCATGGATCAGAACTTCATCCAGTGAATACCTAATGCTGAGTAAATATGTAATAACGAACACAGTTTGGCGATTCCACAAAAAATTAAACATAGAATTACCACATGGCCCGGCAATTCCACTCCTAGGTATATTAACCAAGGGAATTGAAAACAAATTCTTGTACTGAATGTTCATAATAGCACTATTCACAATAGCCAGAGTAGTGAAAACAGCCCAAATATCCATCAACAGCTGAATGGAAAAACACAATGTGGTATATCCACAAAATCAGCCATATTACTAAATACATATATATATTTCATAAATTCTAAGATGCCGTCAAGTCGAGATACACCAGGAGGCAGTCAGGATATAGTTGTCACAAATGTGAACTTTGTTCTTTCTGGAGACCTAACAGCAAGAAATTGTAACTCTTTGATATTTAAGTTAACAAACCTTTTAAGGATCTCTGGAGGAAAGAATGAGAGTCTTGGTTGTCTGAAAACCTGTCTTTCCCATAGAAGAGAAAATGCCATTACCAGAATTTGCAGAACAAGTGTCAGTAGCTTGGAAGAAAACCCCAGAAAGAATAATTCAGTAGAGCACTCTTTTAAGAAATTCTGCAGCCCCAATGTTCTAGAGGACAGATTGCAAGGGGAGGGGAGGAAGCATGGACATCAGCTACTGAGTTAATGAGAGATTCAGGGTCAAACTCTGAATGTGAAGATGTTTTTAGGAAGGCCTTAGCCAATTTATTCCTCTGGTATTTTCCTTTTAATGTATGCAAAAGATATAGTTGTAGATAAGTCTAAAAGAACTTTTGTAAGCAGAAAGCATGTCATGTTGACACCATTTTTTTCTCTCATTGGTACATAAAATATTGGTGCCTCTTAAAATTGATGGTGTCTTAGATTGAATGAAATGTGGTATAAGGTACATCCATAACAAAAGAGGAAATGTAACAGCCAGGATCTGATTATTCATCGATTGTCAAAGTCCCTCATCAAGTTAATCACACTTCTAGGATTAGAACTCATTAAGACCTTAATTCTTAGCCCATTTGAACTCACCTAGTTCAAAAAGATTGGTTTTAGGCAACCAAATTATAACCAACTAGAACTGGACAGCCTAAACTACAAGAGTGAGATTGTTCTGTGCGGATAGATGTCTGATAGTACAAAGACAGGCTTTAGCTCTCAGTATGTGTGTAGTGCTGGGAAGAAAAATGCACATTTAGTCATGTGTGTCACTGAATTTTTTTTCTAATTATCAACTAGCATTTTGTGGAAATGCTCATTAGCCTACTTGTCTGCCTCCCTCTTTTCATCTTTTATCTCATCCTCATACCAAAGGGATTTTTTTATATGCTTTTTTACAAGTAATAATCATGATACAAAGAAACCATTAGGTCAAAGTATATAAAAATTGTCAACATTATACTCTTTCTGACCAACAGAATCAGCAAGTTTGTGGCTTGTGGTGGTTTGAAACTGTATGTACCCCAGAAACGCATGTTCTTAAATCTAATCCATTCAGATAGGTGTGAGCACATTGTAAGTAGGACCTTTTGATGAGGTTACTTCAGTTAAGGTGTGACCCAGCCCAATCAGGATGGGTCTTGATCCTATTACTGGAGTCCTTTGTAAGCAGAATGAAATCCAGAGAGAGAGAGAAAATCATCAGAAGCTGTTGGGGGCAATGTCGAATGAATACAACTGTCATGGCCGTCTCTACCTCCTTCTTCTTCTTCTTCTTCTTAAAATAGCATATCCTGTTACTGTTCGCGCCACAATGTTCGCGCGTGCGCAAATAGTCACCATCTCTACCACGCTTAGCAACTCAAATTACCCAATCATGTATCGACACCTAAGCCTTAATGCACTTCCCCTTTCCCTGCTTATAAGAGCTGATTGTAACCCTCGCGGCAGAGCAACGGAAGAGCTATGTTAGTAGAATAAAGTGCACAGTCATTTTCTTACACGTGTCTATGCCTCATTCCTTCGCTGGGTAACTCGGAGTCTCAGTTGATTTGTCCCGCGGGTCGGGACAAGAAGCAAGAAGCTGAACATCAGCAGAACCCAGAAGAGAAGAGAAAGACCAGGAGATGCCACCATGTGCCTTGCCATGTGACAAGCTAAGGACCAAAGATTGCCACAGCCAACCCATAATGCCAGTCTTTGGGAAGAAAGCATTGCGTTGATGACACCTTGATCTGGACTTTTTCTCAGCCTCAAACCACAAATGAATAAATTCCCATTGTTTAACCCAACCCATTTCATGGTATTTGCTTGATTAACCTAGGAAACTAAAACGTGGCTCAACCTAATACATGACATACAGGACACGTTCCCTTACAAAGCACAATCAGGCTATGTATTTTCTGCAGGATTTTTTTGTAAACCTACAACTTCTCTAATGGAGGCGGGGAGGGGGAAGCACAATCAGCAGTAAGAGGATGGCCCTTCCTTCATCATCACTGACAGCCATCTAAATGCAATAACCCTTTCTTCTAAGTTTCTGTCCAACTCCACCTGGGAGCCTCTGAATAATACTTTTGTTGTAGATGGTTGCCTGTGAAGACCTTCATTTGATCAACTGTATGTATAATAGTCTGTTTTTAATTCAATATACATCTATTGCACACTTAATACAGACTAGACACAGTTCTAGGCCTTGGGTACAAAGATCAGTGAATCACAGGCCCTCTTAGCAGTATGCAGTCTAGGAAGGGAGAAAGCCATAGAAATAATTGCAGTGCAAAATAGCAAGCGGCATAATAGGTATAAATAACATGTGGAAAAGGCACTTAATGCCGTTTGGCAGAGCAAGACCTGAGGGTGTGACACTGGTGCTGGGATTTGAAGGATGAGCAGTTTTCTTGACAGAAAAGAGAGGGCAAGATACACCATCACCAAGCAGAATGTTCAAAGCCACAGAAATGAGAAGGAAATGTAGTTTGGGTGTAGGTAGGACATGAGGCAACAGGTGAGAGAAGTGGCAGGAGGTGAGGATGAATGCAGTCAAGATCCAGATGGTGAAGGGCCTTCAATGCAAGACTGAGCAGTTTGCGTATCCTCTACAGGTGAAAAGAAGTCACAGCTTTTGCAAGCAAGAGTCCTTTCTGACCAGCTCTGGCACACGTGAGCTGAAGCAACCTGGATTTCCAAGGGGTTGTTTCTGCCCTGACGTTTCTCTTAAGCACAGTCGTTGAGCTGTGGTTCCTCACTGTGGCTGGAAGCATAGCCAAAGGTTGTGTTGTTGTGAGAGATTGTGGCTTTGACAATTACAAGCTCCTCCACTGCAGGGCTCTTTACTTCACAGGGGCAAAGGTGCTTGCCAATGTATACTCCATATTTCCATATTTTCCTCATTGAGTAATTGTAATTTGGGCGATTCCATCTAAATGCAGCAAGATTGATTTCATCCCAACTGCTGGCTAGCTAATCAGTGGCCTAGTTTTGCAGCCATGTGATTTGGCATCTGACATTTACCACTTACCAAATTAAACAACACAGCACCAATAAATTACCAGCTCACCCCTGGGCAGAACTCTGCCCTTTAAGTTCCCTCCTGCTTGCTTAACAGCTGTTTAATAATGCCATAGTGTATCTATGCAGGGACCTCAACTGGAATGTATCAAAACTTTACCACAAAGATTTATGTGTGTGTATGTGTGTATATACATACATATAAATTATATACATATGTTAATATAAGTTAGACACATATGCATATATATGTGTATGTGAATGAGTTGTCTCATTTATGTGAATTTTTCAGATGCCTAAAGCTAAGTACTATAAAGCCATTTTTGTTTTGTTTCACTTAAATTGAGTCTTTATGGAAACATTTCTAAAAATGTTGGAATGCAGTCAGCCTGCTCCATTCGAATCCCTGCATCTTCACCTTCTGGCTTTCTGTCTTGGAAAAGCAATCTTTCTCAGTCTCAGCTCTCTCATCTGTAAAATGAGAAGAATAAGAGTAACTACCTGATAGGGCTACTGTGTGAACTGTACATGCAAAGCATTTGGTATGCAGTAAATTTTCAAGAAATGCTAACAAGTAATACTTTATATCAGAACTGGTTCTTGAAACTTGGGGCCATCATCATGAGCATTAATCGCAGGACAACTGAAATAGCTGACACCCTAGGGCCTATTAAGGGCCCCTGACTGGCAGGCTTCTTCCCAGTCCTGTGGGGTTTTTTTTGTTTGTTTTGAGTTTTTATATAGCATCCTTTGCTTTCATACTATCAATTGTCATATTCTGAAATCACTAATATATAGAAGTCCAGCAATTTTCTTTCCCACTCAGTGTTTCACTGACAAATCAAATAATCCTCGTTAAAATTCCATCTAAAGCAGGCATTGTTAAACATCCAAGCCTGTCCTTTCCTGTCTGCACTACGTGCTGTCTATTTTAGCCAAAAATCTTTTCTACTGATTTCAAAATTATCTGCTATGTTCATGGTAGATGGTGTTGCTATAAAGTGACCTCCAGAAAAGTGAAAGGATTCTAATATTTTATGGTTGTGTCTCAGTCACACATAGGCCTCTAAAGGTCCATATCTTTAGAGATTTAACAAGGAAAGAAATAGGATCACCTTTTTGTTTCTTTTAAGCAAAATATAGCATATAAACATATCTATGCAAAGTTTTTCTGGTTTTAAAAAACTATAAAGGCATGTCCTAACTTAGTCTTTCTAGGACCAAAATCTCAGCACCATAATCCAAATGGCTTTTACTACATTTGATTGCTTTTTTTCCTAACTTTTAAGCAAGCAAATCCTCATGGGCCTTACCCTATCACTCTCTGTGAAAATACTGTATGAGAGAGACCACAACTGCCACCTTGTAGTCTACGGGAACAGCAGTCCTGAGTGACACTGTCTTTGCATTCTTTGCAATAAGTTTGTGTGTGGGTTTTTGTTGTTGTTGTTTTGTTTTTTGTGGGTTTTTTTTTTTGTTTGTTTGTTTGTTTTTTTGAGTTTTTTGGTGCCTCAGTGGCCAAACCTTTTCAGAGTCCAAAATAACCACATTCATCAGGCTCCTCACTGTGAATGCTTATTAGCGTCATCCATCCTAATGTTGAGAATATTTTTTTCCAGGAAATAACATATGCTTTTTTCATCATTTCAAATATTATAACCTTGGGTCTACAAAATAAAATAAATCCCACCCAGACTTAAGCTGATTCGCGCCTTTTTGGTTCATTAGTAAATTCTTCATTTTTAATAGATATTTTAAAATTTGGTGAGTTTTATATATTTTATATTTTGAAAAACTATATCCCTCTTATCTTGCCACTCTGCCACCCCGTTTCTCTCAGCTAGCTCCTGCCCCCCAGCTAACTGAACATACTCTGCTCTGTCTTTGCCTGTGGAGGCATTTACACCACATGCTGCCCCCTCTCCTTGGAATGACCTTCTCCTGTTCCTTGACAGACACCCTCTTATGCATCCCTGAGATCTCAAGTGAAATGTCCACCTCCCCTTTGACGATTTCTTTGTCCCAGTGGGCTGGGTTGGGCCCCTGCCTTGTGTTCCCATAGCACCCTCTCCTTCACTCTGCCTTAGCCCTTACCCCTCGCTAGTACATGCCAGCAGCCCAGGCTGAACTGCTGACTCCTTAAGGACGTGGCTCACATCTTAGTCCCCACTTTGTCTGGCACACAGCAGGTACGCAATCATTTTTGGCAAATGATTTCATGAATATCATTTCCTGCATATTAAAAAAAAATCACTGTATTTCCTACTAATTTAGTATATTATGACCTCCTAATTTTGAAGTTCAGCACACTTCTATTTATCTTCATGAATAACAGAAAATGTAAACATTTAAGAAGGTAAATGTAAACACTTAGGGTAGGAGGGGAGTAGGGACTCTCGGTATTGTTTTCCATTGCTTATGGTGAGAAATCTTGATTTTTCCAGGTAGAGCAGCCTTCCGCAGGTGGGTGTTGCCATGACA
>JAQZBX010055978.1:7610-18387 GCA_029593785.1 Cabassous unicinctus
TTTTTTTTTTTTTTTCACTTTATCTTCAAAGAAGCTTTAGGTTACAGAAAAGTCACATAGAAAATATAGGGGATTCCCATATACCCAACCCTCTCCCCCTCTCCCCCTCTCCTCTATTAACATTTTACATGTGGATGGTACATTGGTTACAATTGATGTACAAATTTTGGCACATTGCTACTAACCATGGTCAATGGTTTACATTATGGTTTGCATTTTGCATCATATACTTTTATAGGTTTTGACAAAATTTGAAATGGCCTGTATCCGTCCTTGCAAGATCATGCAGAACAATTCCAATGCCCTACATTCCATCTATTCTAGTCTTCCCTCCCCTTCCCTTTGGAACCTATGGTAACCACTAAGTTTCAACTTTTGAAGAATAAGGTTTATAGTTACTTGCAATAATATTGAGGGCTTGACATATTGGTCTGTTTTCTTTTATTAGGCACTGCCTATGTTCTCGAGAGAGTCTTGCCCCTCTAATTGAGAACATAGCAGGACTCACCAGGATGGGAGTTTAATATGTTCTTGTTTATTTTGTAGGTCTCCAAAACACACTATGACAAAAAGAACACTTTCATATTCCACAGAAGCAGGCCCCAAGTGCGCTCTGTGTTGCACACCCCCCACCCCCGATGCCCTGCACCAGTAACCCTCCCCTGCCATATTTGCCGGGAGAACATCCCACCATTGTAGTTTTAACCACAGACTACAAATCCCCGGAGTTCACCTGCTCCTTCCTCCAGCCCTCTCCCCAGTTCCACGGATAATCCACCACAACCCCCCACCCTGCTCCTCCCCACTTTCCATCACCTTTGAACTCAACCACATCCCTGCACCACTATCACCCCCATCCACTGCCCAACCACACCCTTCCACCTTATCATAGATTTGGCCCATTTTGAGCATCAGCTCACCTCCCTCTACTTCCTTTCTGTCTCTTGATAACCTGTCTTCCAGACAATGGCTCTGTGAGTCTGCTCAATTTGCTTTGGTCTATATGCTCCCCAATGTAACAGAGTTAGACTCATTTACAGTTTCCCTACACACGACTCTTCTGCCTCTTTTATTTGAACCTATAATTAGTGCTATGCTCGTTAACTATATGTCCCCGAGTCTTAAATCTTCAGTCTGTTCATATGTTGGTTGAGCCCTGAATCTCAGCAAGAGTTGCAACACCTACTCTCCAGTTCATTGGACTCACATAGGACAACTAACAAAAGAATGATGATGGACAACGCCCATCCCATAAAACAGAGAGTATCTACAACTGCAAGCAAGACAGTTCTATCCATCTGTCCCATGGGATCTAAGCCCCCTTTCAATCAGAAACAGAGTAGGCACTGCTATCTTCAAATCCTCAAGACTGAGAAATGAACAAACGTAAGGGGGGAATACAACTACGGACTTAAGTAGACTTATGGTTATTCTAGCAATGGAAGAAATTGTATCATTGATATAAAGGCAGTGGCCACCAGATGTTCTGAGGGGAGAGAGAGGGAAAAATAAGTGTAACATGGGGTACTTTGGGGGCATTGGAATTGTCCTGCATCATAATGCAATGATGGATACAGGCCATTATACATTTTGTCAAAACCTATAAAATTGTGCAGTGCAAAGTGTAAGCTATAATGTAAACTATAGTCCATGGTTACTAGCAATGCTTAAATATGTGTTCATCAATTGTAACAAATGTACCACACTAATGAAAGATGTTGGATGTGGAAAAGTGTGGGAGGGGGAAAGGGTGGGGCATATGGGAATCTCCCACATTTTTTTTTTTTTTTTTTTTACCAGGAGGTCCCTGGGATCGAACCCAGGTCCCTCCATATGGGAGATGGACACCCAACCATTTGAGCCACATCCGTCCCCCTCTCCTATATTTTTCATATAACTTTTATGTAATTTAAAATTTCTTTAAAATATAGAAAATTAGCTCAAGAGATGTAAACAATGATACCTGTCCAGCTACCTCATTATCAAGATGGAAAGAGAGGATGCATGTGGAAATGTTTTCTAAACAAAACACTATATAAAATGAAAAAATAAGTTGCTACAATTTAATAATCTCCTCTATATCACGTGAGCTTTATATTTGCCATCTCTTATTCTTGTAACAACTTGGAGGCCCAAAGAGATTAACTGATCCTTCATTCTTCTTCAAAAATTTATGAAGCCTTTACTATGTATTATGCCTTATTCCAGGTATTTACATATATTATCTCATTTAACTTATTACTAACTCACTGCATCCAGTTTGGGGCCGATACTGGGACTTAAGGCAAAAGGAAAAAAAAAAACAGTAATACTGATCCTGTCTTTATTTAACATTTTGATATTTTGTTCATCAGAGATCTTTTTGCAAAAAATATTGCATGAAAATATTATCTATCTTGATTCTTGAGGTTTTTTTTTGGTGACCCTTAAATTTTGTGCCTGAGGCAAGTGTCTCACCCACTTCACCCTAGTCCCAGCCCTGCTCACAGCCCTGCGAGGCAGGTATTACTCTAATCATGTTACAGAAAGACATTTCAGTTTAGAAATGATGGCTAACTTGCCCAAGGTCAGAAAACTAATAAGAAATAGGATGATAATTTAGATCCAGGTCTGTGCAACTTCAAAGTTCAGGTTCGTACCATGTGTGATGGTTAGGCTAGTGTGTCAGCTCGGCCAGGTCACGGTGCCCAGTTGTCTGGTCAAGCAAGCGCTGGGCTAATTGTAATAGAAGGATTCAAACCTATACTTGGTGCTGGAGTTTGTAGGTGTACGTCCAGAGACTTGAGTTTTTGGGCTGTCCATGTGCCAGCTGGGCCCAGAACTTCAGCAAAGTTGCAACACTTACTCTACAGCTTATTGGACTCACCCAGGGCAACTGGCAGGGAGATGATGATGGACAACGACCATCCCAAGGAACAGAGAGAGTCTGCAACTGCAAGCAAGATAACCCCATCCATCTTCCCCATGGAATATAAGACCCCTCTCACTTGGAGGTGGAGTGGACATCACCATTCCAGAATCCTCAGGATTGGGGGAAGAGCTATGGACTAGAATGGACTTACTCTTATTCTACTATAGACAAATTGTGATTCTAGCAATGGAAGAAATTACAACACTGATGTGGAGGCAGTGGCCACTGGAGGCTCTGGGGGCAGGGTGAGGGAAAAACAGTTGTAATACGGGAGCTTTTTCGGGACTTGGGAATTGTCCTGAGTGACGTTGCAACGACAGATATAGGCCATTTTATATCATCCCATAACATGCAGAAATGTGTGGGAGAGAGTATAGACTACAATATGAACTATGGTCCATGCTTAATGGCAAAGCCCCAGGATGCATTTATCAATTGCAATGAATGTGCCACACTAATGAAGGATGTTTATGTGGGAGGGTGGGGGAGGTGTGGGGAGTGGGGCATATGGGAATCCCTATATTTTTTGTGTAACATTTATGTAATCTAAGTATCTTTTAAAAAATAAAAATAAAAAAAAAAATAAAAAATACTTTTAAAAAAATTGTAAGAGAAGGGCATTTCATGGACTTTAATCATCAGTGAGTTGATTGCATAGATGGCTGGTGACATCAACAATCAACTGAGGAAATTGCTATTAACAATGAGTGATGTCTTATCCAATCGGTTGAAGGCCTTAAAAGGAGGAGTGATTTCAGCATTCAGAGAGAGAATTCCCATCTGTACTTTGGACATCCAGCATCTCCTGGGAACTCATCAAGGACCTTCATCGGAGTCCCTGGCTTACAGCCTGCCTTACAGAATTTGCACTTGTGCATCCCCATGGTCTCGTGAGACAATTTTATAAAATCTTATACTATTTAAAGATATCTCCTGTGGTTTCTATTTCACTACAGAAACCTGACTACTACACCATGGTATCATGCTATCTTTTAGTCGGGGGAATGTATAGGAAAATTCCATTAAGATCTAGAAAGTGGCTAACTGAAGGTGAGACATGGATGAACAATTTAATGCCAGTATACCTTCTCAATGAATTTTATTTTGAATTAAATGCTCCTATAATTTAAAGACTCAAATTTCTTTCTTTTTTAAAAAACAATTTATTGAAGTGTATCATTCATACATGAACATACATAAACTATAAGTGTTCAGTAAACATTGTGAACTTACAAAACAAACATGCATAACATCATACAGGGCCTCCACACATCACCCCACCACAAATACTTTGCATTGTTGTGAAACATTTGTTAACAAATTATGAAAAAGCATTGTCAAAGTATTACTACTAACTATAGTCCGTATCTTACTCCCCTATACGTTTTTTAAAGGATTTATTTATTTATTTGCTTTAATCCATTTTTACCCACCCCCTGCCCCATTCTTGCTGTTTCTGTGTCCATTTGCTGGGCAACTCTCTGTGTCCGTTTCCTGCCCTCTCTTCTCATCCTTCTCTTCCTGTCTTCACTGGGATTCGATCCTCGGAAGCTCTGATGTGGGAAAGAGGTGTTCTACCGCCTGCACCACCTTAGTTCCTGGCTTTTCAGTACATCTTGTCTTGGCTCTCCCTTGTGTCACTCTCCCGTTACGTCATCATCTTGCTATGTGGCTTGCAGGGTCTGGTGTCTCACCCATGTGTGGGGCCTGATGGCACACCCACGTGTGAGGCCTGGGGAGCTCACCCGCTTGCGGGGCCTGGTGGTGCACCCATGCGCCTTCTATATTTTTATTTTTAAAATTTTTACCAGGAGGTCCCAGGAATTGAACCCAGGTCCCTCCATATGGAAGACGGATGCCCAACCACCTGAGCCACATCCGTCCTCCTGCTATATCTCTTAAGATTGACCAAAGATACCCAAAGTTATAGTCATTTCCCATACAGAAAGGTCATATAATAAATCAGGCTTAGTTTATCACCAGCATTCTAAACACCAGACCTAGGGAGAAAAACTAGGTCTGGGAACACATGCATGGTTTCTAATATAACAAATGTTTAGCCTACCCTGATTATCACAAAATCAGGACAGCGACAATATTTGCATCACATTTTCTTTTTAAAACATAGCTTTATGTACAGTTAGGAGTGTTACTAATAAAAATTATGTATATAACATTTACAGTGTGCTTCCACTACCTTTTCTGTTGCACCTGTGATGACAATGAAATGGACTGGATGGGTTTACTTCTTCATTGTGTGAATGAGGAAAATGAGGTTTACAAAGAGTTAATGACTTATGAAATTCCATGTAAACTTCAAATTGATATAAAGTTGGCTAATAATTGTGGTAGTGTCCATATCTTTAGAGTGGGAGACCCAAGGGAGAAACTTTTCACATTAATTCAACAAGGGGGTGATACTAAGGGGGTCTGAGCATTCATGGAATGAAGTAGGAGTGAGGGCTTGCCTCAAATGGTAGGTCTGAGGATCTTTCTGTGGATTAGACATCTCTAGAAACTTCTCAGAGGCAACTAGCAGTTGGGAAATGGTATATTTGTTCTCAGTTTGAGTAGGATTATCATTACTTACTCTTCATTAAGAATCCCTCCACCAGTAAGAGCTTATTTCAAGTTATGTGGTGTGTGTAGCTCCAGACCAGCAGAGGGAGCTCATGCCAGTTGGCGTATTGTCTAAAGGTTGATATACCCAGGGAACCACTGAGGAGTTACCTCATGAACACCAGCCTCACAAGGAGATTACCAATGTGACAGGGCTTTTGGGCACAGATTTCACTGGGATTTTAGGAAAGAAATTATTTTTTTAAACTTTATTTTGTACATTTAATAAGTGAAAATATAAACAATTAAAAACTAAAAAGAAAACACAGTTGAATAAAAACATACATTTCTCAATTAAATGTACTGGATATATATAAATGTTTTTTTGAATCACACAATATGTTACACAATATATTTGGTTCATAGTCACGCAGTCATACAGTATTTGTCCTTTTGTGTCTGGCTTGCTTCACTCAACATAATGTCCTCCAGGTTCATCCATTATGTCATATGCTTTATGATTTCGTTTCTTCTTACAGCTGCATAATATTTCACTGTGTGAATAGACCACAGTTTGTTTATCCATTCATCTGTTGATGGACACCTGGGTTGTTTCCAACTTTTGACAATCATGAATAATGTCGCAGATATTTGTTCGTGTGACTGCTCTCAGTTCTTCTGGGTATATACCCAGTAGTGGTATTGCCAGGTCACGTGGCAAGTCTGTATTCAACTTCTTTAGGAACTGCCAAACAGTCCTCCACAGTGGCTGTACCATCTTGCATTCTCACCAACAGTGAAGAAGTGTTCCTATCTCTCCACATCTTCTCCAACACTTGTAGTTCTCTGTCTTTTTAATTGTAGCTATTCTGATAGGTGTGACATGATATCTCATTGTAGTTTTGACTTGCATTTTCCTAATCATTAGTGATGTTGAGCATTTCTTCATGTGCTTTTTGCCATTTGTATTTCTTCTTTGGACAAATGTCTTGTCAAGTCTTTTGCCCATTTTTTAATTGAGTCGTTTGTCTTTTTATTGTTGAGTTGTAATATCTCTTTATATATTCCTGGATATTAAACCTTTATTGGACATGTGATTTCCAAATATTTTCTCCCATTGATTTGGCTACCTTTTCACCCTTTTGACAAAGTGTTTAATTTTGAGGAGATCCCATTGATCTATTTTTTCTTTTGTTGCATGTGCTTTGGGTGTAAGGTCCAAGAAACCACCACCTACTACAAAGTCTTGAAGATGTTTCCTTACATTTTCTTCTAGTAGTTTTATGGTTCTGGCTTTTATGTTTAGGTCTTTCATCCATTTTGAGTTGATTCTTTTATAGGGAATGAGATAAGGGTCCTCTTTCATTCTTTTGGTTATAGTTATCCAGTTGTCCCAGTACCATTTGTTGAAGAGACTGTTTTGTCCTGTTAACATTAACTTGGTAGGTTTGTCAAAAACCAGTTGACTGTATAGGTGAGGGTTTATTTCTGTGTTCTCAATTCTATTCCACTGATCGATGTGCCTATCTTTGTGCCAGTACCATGCTGCTTTGAGCAGTCTAGCTTTGTAATATGTTTCAAGGTCAAGCAGTGAAATTCCTCCCATGTCGCTCTTCTTTTTTAGAATGCTTTTGGCTATGCAGGTGCACTTTCCCTTCCAAATGAATTTGGTAATTGCCTTTTCTAATTCTGTAAAGTAAGCTGTTGGGATTTTGATTGGTATTGCATTGAATTTATAAATCAGTTTGGCTAAGATTGACATCTTCACGATATTTATTCTTCCAATCCATGAACACAGAATGTCTTTCCATTTGTTTAGGTTTTTTAAAATTTCTTTTAGCATTGTTTTATATTTTTCTGCATATAGGTCCTGTACTTCTTTGGTTAAATTAATTCCTAGGTATTTGAGTCTTTTTGTTGCTATTGAAAATGGAATTTTCCCCCTGATTTCCCCCTCAGATTGTTCAGTATTTATGTACAAAAACATTACTGATTTTTGCATGTTGATCTTGTATCCTGCCACTTTGCTGAACTCATTTATTAGCTCAAGTAGCTTTGTCGTGGATACTTCAGGATTTTCTACGTACAGGATCATGTAATCAGCAAACAGTGAGAGTTTTACTTCCTCTTTTCCTATTTAGATGCCTTTAATTTTTTTTTTTTCTTGTCTAATTGTCCTACCTAGAACTTCTAGTACAATATTGAATAAAACAATGGTGACAGTGGACATCCTTGTCTTCTTCCCGATCTTAGACGGAAAGCTTTCAATCTTTCCCCATTGAGTATGAAGTTGACTGTGGGTTTTTCATATATGCCTTTTATTATATTGAGAAATTTTCCTTCTAGTCCTATCTTTTGAAGTGTTTTTATCCATAAAGGATGCTGGATTCTGTTGAATGCCTTTTCTGCATCGATTGAGATTATAGTGCTTTTATCCCCTTCAATTTGTTAATGTGGTGTATTACATTGATTGATTTTCTTATGTTGAACCAGCCTTGCATACCAGGAATAACTCCCACTTGGTCATGATGTATAGTCTTTTTACATGCTGTTGGATTCGATTTGCAAGTATTTTGTTGAGAATTTTTGCATCTATGTTCATTAGAGAGATTGGTCTATAATTTTCTTTTCTTGTAGTATCTTTATCTGGCTTTGGTATTAGGATGATGTTGGCTTCATAAAATGTGTTGGGTAATTTTCCCTCCTCTTCAATTTTTTGGAAGAGTTTAAACAGGAGTGTTGTTAATTCTTTTTGAAATGCTTGGTAGAATTCAGCTGTGTGGCCATCTGGTCCTGGACTTTTCTTTGCTGGGAGATTTTCAATGATGGATTCAATCTCCTTAAATGTGATTTGTTTGTTAAGTTCTTGTATTTCTTGTAGTGTCAGTGTAGGTTGTTTGTGCATTTTTAGGAATTTGTCCATTTCACCTATGTTGTCTAGTTTGTTGACATACAATTTCTCATAATATCTTCTTATGATTCTTTTTAGAGAAATTATTGCAACAGCATCCTAACTGGTCTCTTGGACTCCAGTCTTGCTCTTCTCAAATTCATTCTCCACACCATGGTCAGAATGATCTTTCTTTTTTTTTTCTTTTTCAGGAATACATTTTAAAAAAATATTTTAAAAGATGCTTAGATTACATAAATGTTACACAAAAATTATAGGGATTCTCATGTTCCCTTTCTCCAATACCTCCCACAACCTCCCACATAAACATCTTTCATTAGTGTGGCACATCACCTGC
Organism: Cabassous unicinctus; assembly: GCA_029593785.1. Lineage (NCBI taxonomy): Eukaryota > Metazoa > Chordata > Mammalia > Cingulata > Chlamyphoridae > Cabassous > Cabassous unicinctus. Next base: position 16,329 of record JAQZBX010055978.1, read on the forward strand.
AATGTATATACACATCCTGGGGCTTTGCCACTAAGCATTGAGCATAGTTCACATTGTAGACCACACTCTCTCCCACACAGTTCTGCATGTTACATGCTTATGTAAAATGGCCTATTATCTGTCATTGTAATGTCACTCAGGATAATTCCCAAGTCCCCAAAACCCCCTGTATTACAACTGCTTTTCCCTTTCCCTGCCCCCAAAGCATCCAGTTGCCACTGGCTCCACATCAATGTTGTAATTTCTTCCATTGCTTGAATCACACTATGTCTACAACAGAATACCAGTAAGTCCACTCTAGTCCATAACTCTTCCCCCAATCCTGAGAAGTCTGGGATGGTGATGTCCACTCCACCTCCAAGTGAGAGGGGGGCTTATATTCCATGGATAAGATGGATGGGATTATCCTGCCTGCAGCTGCAGACTCTCCATTCCCTGGGCTGGCCATTGTCCATCATCATCTCCCTGCCAGGTGTCTTGGGTGAGTCCACTGAGCTATAGAGTAGGAGTTGCAGCTCCACCGAGATTTCAGGCACAGCTGGCACATGGGCAGGTCAAAAACTCCAGTCTCTGGAAGTACACCTACAAACTCCAGCACCACATATAGGTTTGAATAGAATGGACTGATGGACCATGTGTAGGGAGGACTTATTTGAGTCCAACTCAGTCACTCTCAGGAGCACAGATTCCAAAGTAGGGCTCACTGATAAGGCATCAATCTCTGGAGCTACCCCCTCTTATATAGAACCTGGGTGTCTCTAGAGCCCTCAGGAGCCCCTCTGTGTGGGGTAATATCCACTTTGGTGTTCTATGAGATCCTACTGAGGTGTGTGTAAGCATTACCTCTGCGATGACCTCCTGACTCACTTTGAAGTCTCTTAGCCGTATGAACTCATTTATCTTTACCTTTTCCCCCTTTTATTCAATGTCTTTTTCCAGTCATATTGCCAGTTGGCCCTTGGTAGTAATCCCTTGTTGCCAGGGAGGCTCATCCCCGGAAGTCATGTCCCATGCTGGGAGGAAGGTAATGCATTCATATGCTGAGTTTGGCTTAGAGAAAGGCCACATTTGAGCAACAAGGAGGCTCTCAGGTGACAACCCTTAGGCACCCCATAACAATAGGCTAAGTTTCAATTTCAAGAGCAAAGACTCATAAGGCTAGTCATCAATAACAAGAACCCATCAGTGGACCATTCTCCTTAGCCAGACACTGCCCATGCACTTGGGGGACTGTTGCTGCTCCCTTGGAGAATGGCAGAGCTCTCCAGGCTGGGAATTCAGTGTTCTCTTATTTATCGAGGGATTCTCCACCCACTGTGACCATGCCTTACCCCTTGATCATTTGAATAATTTTTTATATCTTTCATGTATATTCAGGTGAACTTCCTCCCATGAAACCCCCACCCCTGACATCCCCCACCAATGATCCTCTCCCGCCCGCGTTGCAACCCTTCTGTGATCCAAAGCTTCCTTAAATATGAAGCTCATATAATACCCAAATACAATCAATAGGAAATTGAAATAATAATGATAAGTTTAAATGTAAGAGATAAAATACATGGAAACTTAAAAAAAAAACACTAAAAATAAAATAAAATTAAAGGATTGGGATATTCAAAAAATGGGGAAAAAATTAAAAAACTTTTTTTTTAATTTAAGATTTTACCTTTTATCACTACATTATCGGGTGTCCAGTCTGTACCGTGGTATCCTCCCCCTCTCACTCCCCAGTGTATCCCAAATTTTCATTTAATTTTCAAAGAAATTTTAGGTTGCAGCAAAGTCACACACAGAATACTAGAGACTCTCATATACCCAACCTCCCCGCCGCTTCCCTCACCCCATATTAAAACCTTTTTGTATGTGGATGGCAGCATTGTTAAAACTGTTATACAGATAGTGAAACATAGCTACTAAACATTGTCAATGGTTTACAGTATGGTTTACATTTTAGGCTGTACAATTTAATAATTTTTTATGATATTTGCCATGTCCTGTGTCCATCACTGTAAGGTAATGAAAAACATTTCCCCTGACCACTAAATACCCCCTGTTTGAA